>CM034150.1:209812929-209997929 GCA_019776745.2 Taxus chinensis
TCCTTCAACTAAGTGCTAACCTCCATGCGGCCACACTTATCCCATTTACCAACCAACACACAACATGGCTTTAGCAAAAAAGGTCTATTGACCGATTAAACCTCAACCACCACCCACATTTAAACACCTCCCTTATTTATACATCCACGCATGTGGGACTAAGTCCTAATATGGAAAATGATGTGTGCATGGGGAGGCTTGAACCTTGGTTGGTCAAATAAAATGATTAGGTAATTTAAAGAAGTTTGTGTATACTTGGAGGCTAATTGTGGGAGCTAGGGACATTTTTGGGGAAATTTTTCAAAGGATACTAGGGCTTATTTTGTAAGAGGAACACAATAAAGAGATCTGAATCATGTGATACTTATTTTTAAGTGTTATTTTTAATGATTTTAATAGATGGGTACCTTTAATTAGACCCGAAGACAGGGTTTAACGTTGAACTACATTATCACGAATGGTGTCAATTTTATTCTGGTTTTTGTCTGATTACCATAGAGCTCGCAAATTTCTAATTTTAATTAAATAAATAAATAAGTTGTAATGTCGTATTTACTCCATAAAATCATTGTTTAAAGCAAAATTTTGGATGAATGTTGTATTTTGCTTAAGATTTTGGATCACTCAAGCTCCCTATGATTAATGATGCTCTAAGCCTCCATTAATGACTTCCATCACATATTCAAACATGAAAATCATGCCATAGAATTTTAATTTTTGATTTGCGATAATTCTAGCAGGTGGAACACAATGAAAATTAGAGCATGGGATCACAGCGCAAAGCTGAATCTGATGATGATGTTTTCATTGTAAACAGAGGCTGGTAATTTCACTTTCTAAATAATGAAAGTGTTTAGTGCTACCACTTATTCAAAAAGTAACCCTCTGAAAATTAAAAGCTCCAATCACTTATCATATCTGAAAATAGTGCAAAATGACAAGCTGGGTAAAACATGCCATTTTCTCAAAATAACAGGTCTAGAAAAAACAACTTGCTAAAAATGGTAAAACATCATCAATCGAGGTGTATTTAGTGTTCGAGGAGTCTTATAAGATACAATTTGAGAAAAAAAGGAAAAATTTCCTAAAAAAACAAGCTTCACGACCCACCTGTCAAAAATATAAAGTCTCAGTTTTCAATAAAAAAAGTTGTAGTTGGCTCCATTTTCAATCATCTCGCTACTTTTTTGCGTCCTCACAAGGTTGAGATGTGATTTCATATCTTAAAAAGGAAATGAACTCTCTACATTGATCTGGAAGAACCATCGTGAACACAATTGTGTCAAAGAGCAAGGCATGGTATATTGAGAGACAACAAGTGAAAGCCAGAGGCATTGTGCATTTGAAAAAGAGTTAAAACAAAGCTAAGAACTCCGTTGAACCTTAAGCTAAAGAATCATTAGGTCTTGATCCACCGTCATCTCTCCGATGAGCTAGTTGAGCTGGGTGATCTGATTGAGCTAGCCAAGTCAAACGAGTTAGTCAAGAGCTCATCCATTTTCCATGAACAAACACATAAAAAATATGATCATTCCAACCGGTGACCGCTTCTCAAGTAATCCATTCAGGGGTCATCCCTTTCATCCACACTGTGAAGGCCTATTTCGGTAAGTGAAGGATAAGTATAAAGAAACTTAAGAACCATTATTTTTCTATCATGATCAAGGGCCAATGGTGAAAGCCTAAGGAACAAGAGAGTGACCCTCACTCTCACTATGAGATCAAGAAGGAACCATCATAAGTTATTTCCATGTTTGTCTCAAGCTCACATCAGAAGGTCTCACAAAACCATTTCTAAACACTCATTCGGAAGTCTATGTTGACTATGCATCTTGAAAATGGAGGATATTTTGATCACCATGTCTCAGATCAACAATTTCTTTATCAACAACATATCAATCAATCCCTTTCTTTTCTCCTTTCTCTCTCTCTCTCTCCATATTCTAATTTTTAATTAAGAATGTACTTTTAGCTATTTTGTCCTATTCACTTAAGTGACAACAAAATATTTGTAAATTGTAAAAGTATTCTCTCAAAATTATAAGAGAGGTACTTAATTTGTCTCTTTTAAGGGAAATTGAAAGGTCACAATTCGATTAGGAACATGAAGACTCATGTGGGGGTAGATGATAGGGAAATCTACAATGCTATAAATTGGAATGGCTATTCCATTCTAAAGGATATTAAAAGTTTATTTTCCTGTAAAAATTATGGATTGTTGTATGGTTGTTGAGCTTTGTATCACCAACACACAATAAATATAAGCTACATTTCTTCCATATCCTTTTCATATGTTTTCCTCTACTCTCTCTATTTTCTATAACTTTTCAAGCATAGTTATCTTGAATAACCAAGAAGGAACTTGGTGTCCTTGATTGACGAATCTAAATAATTGTGTCTCTAGTTTATCAGGATTTTTAATTTCCTACATTGTTTATTTCCTCTAATTTAATGTAAATCTACTCTATTTATTGTGTTTGAACTCTACTAGTTCCTACTCACAATAATAACCTTCTCTTTCCTAATTTCTCTCCTTTATCCTTCATTGTTGAAACCCCCTCCCTTGTACCCCATACAAGCACTTTTCCACAGGAACAGTGAAGTGTTCATGTGTGATCCTCAACCTATTTGGCCACCCCACATAAATATATTAGTTTACATTAAATAATGGGAGCCTCCCCATACACAATAAGGAGTGGAATAGCCCCGTGAGCATTGCTGGAAACACATAATTTGCAACACGACAAATTATTTTAGTAACAATTTTTTGCATCTCTACTAGGGAGATATCTACCCTTGTGCACATGTCAATATCTCTAAAAATACAAAGAAATAATATATTCAAAAATCCATAAAAATTAAAAAACTGAAAAAAACTATATATGTTTAAAAGTCTTATTGCAATCCTTTTGAGAAACCTGCACTTTTAGAGTTTCTTTCCTTCCTAAGTACTTGAGAAAACCTGGCTGAAAGAAGATATACTAGATTGAATAGATTGATAGGAATCATTGACCCTTATTTTGAAACTTTGCAAAATCATCAAGAGGGAGTCGAAGATAATCCATATTACTTCTCTCGGGATTCATCTTCATCTGATACATCAAGTGATACCCCTAGAAATACTATCCAAACTCAGATTAATACTCCCCCTACAAATCCTCTTGATTCTCCTATATTTCACCCATCATTGAATTTTTAATTCTCAAAAGAAGAAGAATATTAAGGAGGAGAAGAATAATAAGGATAAATTCATGAGATCTACTATCACTGTAATCAATCCACAAGGTTAGAATGAACCAAGAGCTCAAAAATTGCCCCTTAAGCCTCCACTGTTAGCAATTTCTTCAAGTCAAGGTCTTCCAAAATCAAGAAATTTTTTGATTTACAACATTTTTTCTCTTACCCAAGAATTAGATCATGTCAATAGAACTTATACCGAGTCAAATAAACCATTAAAAATGATTCAAATCAACCAAAAGTTTCAATTTTCTTACCTTCTTATAAAACGACATTCTTGTGCTTCTTAAGGATTTGCCTCTGCTAGGTTTATGTTTGCAATGATCTACCAAGACCCAAATAGTATGAATACATATTTGGATACCCATTTTCCTCCTTGAGGCATGGGCAAAATTTCTTGTCTCAACTCTTAGTGTAACTCTCTTAACTCCATTATCTCTCTTGTAGGCCTAACTTTATTCCTAGTAGCCCTGCCTATGGTGTTTTTCAACCTTACCTTTTGACTCAAGGACTATTTATAGAAACTAACACCATTCTAGGATACCCATCTAGGTTATTCAACTCTATGCAATAATTCATGGAGACTTCCTTTGCAAAATTTCTTCCAAATCCTCTTTTCTAGCTGTCAATTAGGCCTTCATAATTGTATCTTGACTGTGACTCAAGATTGTCAAAGACTGACACATATTTGCTAAACGTACACCTTCCAAATCTCCTTCATAGGCTTCTAGTCATCATATAGATGTAACCTTGAAATTTTTCAAGTTAGAGCTTCCTCTTAAAGATCTCCAATGATGTTCAAACTTGTAATTAGGTTTTCCAACAGTTACCACCTACATGCCTGCAAATAGACTGTCGTAAATTACAAGAAGTTGGAATCTTTTCCAGGGATAAATTTTTTAAAATCCCTTTCAAGTCTTCCTCAAGGTACTCACATACCAATTTTATAACCTAATTCACCTTTAAAACCTTACAATCACAAATGATATCAAAACCCTAATGAGGGTTTCCTATAAAGCTAGATAAGGTAATTTTTTCACCAAATCCCTCACACGTACTTTCACATCCTAAAACCACTTTAACTAGGTTTTAACTCTCCTTATAATACCTTATTTCTTGACATTAATCTTGAAATGGAACTTACACTTTCAATAATGGTTTAAATGTGATTGTATTCGCACTAGGATAGGGGATTTTTCAAGATTCTCTAAGGATTAAAATGAGAGAATGCCTTTCTCCATCATTGATAAGAGTCGTTGAGATTTTTTAGAGCCTAGGTTACCTAACCACATGATTCACAAATCATAAGCTTCCAATTTTTCTTTTTAAACCTCGTCTAAATGGCCTTTTTGGACCCAACAATGCTAAATAAATACCCTGCTACAAATTAATGGAATCAATCTAACAAATTATTTCCAACAATGTGTGAGATAAACTTTCAATTTTACAAAACAAGGATTACAATATCTTACCCATCATGAATTTTTTTCTCAATGACATGCATTGGATTGATTAATCAGTAAATGCTCACATAAAGTCATTCCTTAGCAAGACAGAGTCTAAGTTTTTGTGAAACCTTGTTCCTTTGACTCCTCTTCACACTCCTTCATAAATCTCTTGTTTCAATAATGTTTATTAGAGCTTCATTGCCATAAATAACCTATCAATGAATAAATTAGACTAACTGAACATAAATGAATAAGCACATATTTTTTAAAAATAACAATTGTTTGTAAACTAATTAACTAAAAAAGGAATTTTATATGTTAATCTATACTAGTAACAACAATGAAACACCTGATATAAATGCAATGTAAATACTGAATAATTTTATATAATATTTTAGTGGAAATGAGAAGGGATAGGGTAGTGACCTAAAATTAACTTACCTTATTATGTGTAGGACTAGACAAGATGATGTGTTGATAGGGCAAGGAATGACGGTGCTACCAAGGAAATTGCAGCAAATGAAGATTTGTTTTTATTGGGGTGCCTGGGAGAGTATTGGGGCTTCTGTGGGTGCTCTAATCTATAAACTGGGCACCCTGATCTATAGAAAATATTAGGATCTAAATCTAATAGTTTCGTAAGGTCTTCACAATATCCTTTTTTTGGTTGCTCAGTTGTCGTAATACCTTCGCTTATGTCGTTGTATTTGTGTGATGAAGACTTACTTGCAAAATCCCATACAAAGCATCAAATCCCTAAAAATGAAAGATACAAATGAAGGGTTCGTACTAAACTTAGCTACCACAATGGTGGACTTACAACTAATTTTTTTACTACATTCCAGACGTATTGTAGTTATGTGTGCAATTGTGTGACTATGGTGCCCTAACGTCAATGATGCATAAGTAAGGGGAAATAACTGGATGTAAGATGAAAATGGTGGATGGAATAGAATAAATAAAAACCTTTCCCCCTATGCTTGTGTGATGCAGATGTAGAAGATTCCCAAATGCAGTCCTTTTCCTTAATAGATAGCTAGTTCTTGATAGTAGATTGTCTGCCCACAATATAGTGAGTATGTTATGTTTATATAGGTATCTCTTGTTCAAGTTTTGACACTAGTGGCCCGAAAATACCGACTAGCACCTAAGGGAATGAGATAATAACCCATACATACTGACATCAAAATTTTAAATGCAAACAAAGTGTAACCGTGATCGAGGTGCCCAAAAATAGGACTAGGGCGTCGATGGGCGCCCCAACACCTTTCTAGGTGCCCTATCTAGAGGCTAAAGATGAAAAATGACCAAATAATGACAGCTAAGACCTCCTGACAAATGACTAAAACTATGCAGACAACTGATGACTGTTCCAAAAAAGTGATGACAATGACCACGTAACTGACGACGGGACTAAGGGATGAGCGAAAGCTCTATAACATAAAGTAGATAGAGATGTGTACCTGAGAGAAATCCGTAAAAGCCCATATTGTAGTAGAATGTGCAGATGTGTAGTAGAAGCATGTCAAAAGAACCAAAAGCGTACCAAACCATGGATCAGCGGGTTGACCCATGCAACGTAGTGAAAAGCATAATGTCGTGATGAACTGTGTTAAATGAAAGTGATGATTGTAATGTTATATGGTTTCAAATGTTGTATGATGACGGTGAGATGGGGTAGGGAGTGATCATTTCCCAACCCGAACGTGTATATACGAATTATTAACCAGAGGATCTGGGCATCCTGTCGCCATAGGAAGAGTGTAGGAAGAAAATTGTGTTATTTTCCAATCTCTAACTACATCCTCAATATCTAGCCGCTATAGACGGACTCAGATCAAAAAAATTTGGTTTCCTAGATCCAGAAAATTTTGATCAAATAGTTGACCCATATAAGAGTGGTATAGGAAAGGCACTCTTGCCCCCACTCCACGGGTGTCACCACAATGTAATAGCTTCCAAGTTAGGTCATTTGGAAGTGAACATGCACAATGAGAAGGCTTCCAAGTTAGGTCATCTGGAATTGAATGTGAAATGTAAGAAGGCTTCCTAGTTAGGTCATCTACAAGTAAGCGCAAAATGTATTAATAACTTCCCAAGTTAAGTCATTTGAGAAAGCAGTGAATGTAATCTCATTAGTTAGGTCATCTAGGAGGCCGCACGTAACTCCTAAGTTTGGTCATCTAGGATGCCAATTATGTTACATTGTATTTTATTGAATGGTATGTTTTTTATTATTAGAAACTTGAACGTGTTAATTGATTGATTAATTGATTACTCATGGAGAGGTTTTACGCTAGTTTCCCCCAGATTAGGTAATTGGGGGGAATCAATATAAATTGGTGAATGATCGCATGGAAAGGTGTTTAATCATTTATTTCCCCTAGGTTAGGTCATTAGGAGGAAATGATGAAATTTTGTATAGAAAAGTTTTATATTTGTTGCCCACATATTAGGTCGTTAGGGGGAATTCATGGTGAGATGTCATGTTATGAACTAGTAATTGTTTTGGAATTATCACATTGGTAGTGTTTTAAATACATGGTGATACAAGAGGAATCATAGGATTACCCCAATGATATGCCCCCCTTTCGGGGAAAGGGGAAGTGACAAAAAGAACGAACGTTAAGACAAAATTATAGCTGATATGTGGAGAGTGGCAAAAATCATGAGAATGTGGATAATTCGTATAGAAAACAACAAAGAAGAGAGATAATACGTGCATAATGTGTATAGTACGATGGTATGCGGAATTATGAAAATAACACCGTAAAAAGGGTGTAAATCGGAGTAGAAAAGCTCGAGATTTTATCTAAGCTATGTAATGTGTATTAGTAGTGGAAATGCACCCGAAATAATGACTATAGTAATGTAGGTGAAAGAGGAACCATAAATAGTAAAGTGAAAAATTAATTAGTAAGTTTATTTGTTGTTTATGCAATTGTAGGAGTGAGCATGAGGTGAGTGAAAATGCTATAAGTGAGAGCATAACATCCTAGACGATTTGAGAAGGTGGCGACTTATGTAGCGTCACACACGACTGCAGAGTTGGTAAGTGCATTGTTTTTCAAAAAATATACTGTGTAGTAGTCGTTTTTAGTGAATTTTTGTAAATTTTTTATTTTTGATTTTCTCGACATTTTTGACCTAGACGATAGTGTTAAGGGCGCTAGTGGACCTTGGGATAAAAGCACCCAAATATAGGAATTAATGTCCTTATTTTGGGTGCCCCAGTCTTGCATCTTGGCACTCTGGTCCAAAATGTGTGTCTCTAGTCTAGAACAATGAAAAATGAGATTTTGAATGGATGTAAATGTGATAATTGAGTGTGTTTGTATTTGTAAGGTGTTCTAACGTAGTGTTTGTTGTCATTTTGTTGTGTGCAAAGGGATATTCTCTCAAGGGATTTTCGTGGTGGGCATCATTTCACTACGTTGCTTGGATTGGTTTTTTTAGATGATGATTGGGATGTTATGGACCGTGTCGGCCTGTGACATATAACATGGATAGGGGATGTGCCCCATAATATGTTGATATTGACTACCCTATGTGACAGATGGTGTGTAGACACATGTACATTTTGGTTGCCTACAGGGGAGATGACTGTTACGTTGGAGGATGTATATCATATATTGTGTTTTTCAGTTGTTGGGGGGAGGGTAAAAGTGATGCCATTAGAGGACCTAGATAGGTAAATGTGAGCTGCGAGACTATATTTTGTAGGGACTTGGACACCTATTGAGGCTCATATCAGTCTAGATGCTATTCTGAGATCTAGTGTTTCATGTTTATGAAAATTCATAGTGGTTATTATTACTTCATCTATAGTGGTAGAGGGAGGTTATGTGGGCATCTTGTATAAGATGCATGACATATCTCGGTGTATAGATGATGAGAGTACTAGATATGTATGGGCACGGTGTGTATTGGCGTATCTATATAGAGATCTGTAACATTTTACCCATGATGAGCATGGAGGTGGTATAGGAGCTACGATGTTATTACATGTGTGTGTATATGAGCACATAGCAGTGTTGAGGCTAGTTGGGGGTCCACAAGTAGAGTGGGCCAGGCCCGAGATATACGCGAGGAGGTGGATTAACATTCATGTGCACATGATGGATACAGATACCTATAGGGTACTAATATATAGGATGGGGTACAAGGCCATCACATGGAGGCCATATAGTGATTATAGAGGATGACCTGAGGATGTCGTAGAGCTCCAATGTATTCGGAGGACGATGTGACTAGAGGATACATTTCTCGGTGTAGCGGAGATCTTCTAGGTGGAGCAGGTATCACATCAGTTTGGTATGGCACATGATGTACCCCCAGAGTCATATATATGGTTGAGAGCTATCAGAGCACTGAGGAGGGCTGGGGCCAGACCAGGGCCCACAATAGAGCAGCTAGCACCTCCCAGTCTGGATGAGGTAGATGTAACAATAGAGGTTATAGATGTAGATTATGCTAGTAGCACATATGAGTTGAGTGCATAGTGGGTGGCACATTGATGGGTATTGTTTTTCCCATTATTTGAATATCCAGTGGGGTTACCGTATGTAGGAGGAGGAAGAGTGGAGGAAGCATATGCCCCTGACTCTATGGTAGTTGTTGTAGCTAAGCATGAGTATCTACATATAGTTATGTTATGTATGTTATTTATTGGCTTATGTTTTAGTAATGGTTTTCTAATGCGTTGGTGTTTTTAATTTTGTAGGTGATGTGTATTGGTCTTTTATAGTCGACACATCCATCCGCATGTTGACGTGGAATGTGCCAACCGACATCCTTGGTGGAGGTATATTGGAGTGAGTGGATGATATCGTGGGCGAGCATGCCCATCTATTAGAGCCAGTAGTCGTGGCAGCAACCACATGTACTACATTAGTAGTTGAGAGGGATGAGGCATGAGAGGAGACTCGTCGAGCCTGCAAGGTTTTGGGTGGTAGCCCTTTAGTGCAAGATGTATTTGTATGGTTTGTGGAGTTGTAGTGTCAGTTTTTGGATTAGTCTACGGAGAACACCTTATTGTGTAGGCAAGTGGAGCAATATCGAGGTTGTGAACAACGACGTAGAGTGAGTTGTGAGGCATCTAGCTCTAGGGTTTTCACAGTACCTGAGAATAATAGTGATGATGAGATTTTACTATCATGATTGTATATGATGTATGGGGAGTTACCCCCCATTGATAATTATATTTTCTATTTATGTATGGACACATGTGATTTATGTGGGATGATTAGATTTTGTGTTGTATTGGTGTTGCAGGAGTTAGTGATTATTATTGGAATGTGTGTGATGTTTTTATGTATTATTAGTGGTAGTTTATGTAATATTCATGATGAAAAATATAATGTGATGAGCTAAGTGGATTTTTTATTAAATAGAATGTGTAACACATAGGTAGTATGATGATGATAGTGAATTGAATGTAAAAATAGGTGATGTATAATTATTAAAGTAACATATTGTGATGAACGTATGCAGTAATAATGTAATGTAATCCTAGCATGTCAGTGTGATGAATGTTAGGGGGAATAGTGATGCCCCCCACCGTATTTAATGATTAGGTTCATTGTAGTTAAGATCCCTCAATAGTTAAAAATGAACTGTGAAAATTATGAGTGTATCATCGCGAAATGATTGAGGTGCACCAGGTGAACAATGTAGCACATGATGAAAATTTCTTAAAGAAAACCCTCAACAGTCATGTAATACCACAAGTGCATTATCGAGGGGTAAGGTGATAGTAATCACCTACCACAAATCAAGACAGCTTGGAGCAGTGGAAGCATGTGGAATGGAAGCAACATGAGTGTATGGACCAAACTGAATGTCATATGGAGTTGTGGTGGGATGTGTAAAAGTGGGGTGCAATGATAACCAATGTGAAGTAGTAGTGTGATACATTGGATAGCTTGAATGTGATAGATAATGTGGATGAAGTTAATGTGATGGATGCCGTGGGGAACGCATATGTATAGTAGATTGCGGGTGGTATATCATAGTTAAAGCACCATAAGAAGGAGATGAATCAATCGTAGTAGAAACTCTCTTATGAGATAAAGGAGATATGGTTCATTGATGTGGTCGATAACCAAAGGATATGATGCCCTTATCCTCTATTTGTTGCAATTTATCTTGAAGGGCAAGACAATCATTGTCTCTATGGTCATTTATGTGATGATAATTACAATAGTCTTGGTCACGTTGACATTGTAATTGGTGTTGTGGATGATGTTGGTTGGAAGGTAAGTGAATTAATTACTCGTTGAGTAATACACACAACATATCTTGGGACCATGCATGGTGAGAGAAGTTTAAAGGTTCACATGACCTAAGTGGGGTGGTAAGAGGAGTATCTTGTCATGGATCCGGAGGAGTATGCTTTGGTGGCGAAGTGGGTTGAGCGTGTTTACTTTTCTTGGGAGGTAAAGATGGAGACTATGTAGGATGCTCTAACAGAGAACTAGATGAGGCAATAGCCGTAGAGGTATGTGGAGGATCTATGATATGTGTGGAGAGAATATATTTTTCTAATTTAATAACCTTATAGGATAGATGAAGAATGAATCACATGTATCATATTGTAATTGTTGCTTGAGTGGAGGAATGATTCCATGATAGAAACTAAATTGCTTCTCAAGTTCTATGGGTTGGAAGACAAGCTGATGGATATAAGCATTGAATCGTAGAATATAATACTTGATAGGTTTCATGGAGCCCTGATGTAGATTAAGTAACTGGTCATAAGTAACCTTAGGGCCATTATTTATTAGAAATTGACGGAGAAAGGTGTCCTCCATGTCATAAAAATTACTAATGGATCCAAAGGGGAGATAAGTGTACCATTATAATGCCTCATCGGTAAGACTATAGTGAAATTCCTTAAGTAATAATCTATCATTAGAATAGGAGTCCATAGCCCTACGATAATGTAGAAGATGAGCATGAGGATCACCCATACCATCAAAACATGTGAAAGTAGGCATGGTGAAATCATGAGGGAAAGTAGAATTATGAATCTTCTTAGGGACCAAATTTCCATGTAATAATTTTTTGTCAATTGAAGCATAATAAGCCCTACTTTCTAAAGTGAGAGACTAAACCTAAGATTGTAACTGTCCTATGGTGTGTATGAGAGAAAGGATATATTGTTAAGGGATGGTGGATGATGGAAATAATGTGTTAAGTGGTTGCAACTTGCCATTGTGATTAATCATAAGGAAATCCAAAGGTGATGGAGAAGGGTGTGATGTTAACGGAACACTAGTAGTAGGTGTTGATGAAGCTATAGTATAAGATATGGATGGAATACCCATATAAATGGTTGGACTAGCATCAAAAACCTCCATAGTAGGTGAGGAAACTTCTATGTACCAAGAGACATGATGCAGCCTATAATTCAATAATACAAACCCAATAAGACCCTAGACACATTGGCACATCACTCACCCCAAACTGAGCACTCACCCAAAGCACACAAAGGTACCAGGTCCCTCTTTAGGGTTGTTGTTGCAGGATGTTAGCATGATGAATACTTAACACATGCAATTCCATTACTAACACATCATTCTATAGAGCATGTCAGATCTATCTCTAAGGGAGAACATAATTAAGTATTAACCATGATGAGATCAAAAACATACTAGATTTAGAAACACACAGAACTAACACTTAGATTCAGTCAATATCCTCAATTATATTAAATGCAATAAGTATACAGAAGCTTCATTACAATAACAGTAGTATGCGTGTAATAGATTTAGCAGCATAATCTCCCTATGTATGCATATATATATCCCTCTCTACCTTCTTTCTACTACACAGTTTACTACATACTTATAAGGGTGGGGACTTGTCCTTCACTTCTTATCTAATCCCAAAATAGGTCACATGTTACTATTATCCACGCACCGTTACAAAAATAGTCACACATGCAAGTGTGCTAACAATAAACTACTGGTAGTTAACTGATAGTAGTAGATATATTTCTTTCATGAGTCCATGCAAAACGCTTTGTAGTTGATCCTCCAAAAATATCCAATGCATGACGCGCAATTCTCTAATAGGTTTGAGTGCTCCGCATGCTATCTCAAAAAATAGATCCTTGTTGTGAAAACGGCTAAGTCCCAAACCTATTTCTTTTCTTCGCGTGCAAGTCTTTCCAATACTTCTGTGCCTTTGAATGCACTCTTATCTCCCGCACAAACCTTTTGTATTTCCTTTACTAAGTTCTAGGGTCTTACTGATCAACATTACCCCACACTAGTTGTATTTTCACCCCAAAAATGTTTGTCTCCAAAACGAATCAAAGAATAGAAAGAATTTAGATTAATGAAATAATGTTTTTAATCTACAGTTTCTTCTTTTGCAACATTACAATTTAATTCAGGATATTCCTCTTTAATCTTTGCCTCTAAGGTCTATCACTCAATGAGTGCTTCCTCTATTTTTTCTGGAATTTCCACAGCAATGGACTCCAGTTCATCTTTTGCAATTTCTCCTTTCTCATTCTACAAGACCAACACAATCTTGGACATTACAGTCATCCTTCCCTCTAGCAAATCCATCTTCCATGCAATAAGTTTCCCAAGTTCCTCTAGCCAATCCTTGTGCGGTTCTTGGGTTGTTATCAAGTCCTCACGCTTTTGTTTAACCATTGCTAATCTTTCTGCATGGACCAATGTCTCATCCTTCATGGCCTTTAGGACCTCATTGTCTTCTAAAATGGTCCTGGTCCTTATAACAGCCTCTATCATTGTACAGATATTCAAGGCTTGGTCTGCCTTCTTTAGTTCTTCTCGCAGCGCTTGCAGTAGTCCTTCATATGATGCAATCTTCCACATCACTAAAGCCTTTTCTTGTTCTGCTGCCTGTGATGGATCCTTTGGCACTGGCATGTGCAGAGGTTCATCTTCAAGCACTAATTCCACTAATGTACTTACATAGTGTATTGCCGAAGGAAACGTCTTTGGTACCTTTGGCTCTAGGTCTGGCCTAGCCTTCATGACATTATCACCAGTTTCCTTTACGAGGATGTGTTTCACACAGAATGTTTCAGCTCTGTGGAATAGACTTGCTTCTATCCTATCATTCCTTTGAGAAACAAATAAGGGTTAGGGCTAGGAGGAATACCTGTTGAATGTTGAAATGGTGTGTGCGTACCGTAGAGAAAGATCAGATCGACTGTGAAGAACTCCTTTTTGTCTTGGAAGGACTACCTGCAAATAAGAATACAAGACCACCAGATTTTGTTTAAACGATAAATGAGGGAACTGCCTTGGGCCCAGGGAATATAAAACTTCCTTTCGAAGGTGGTCAGTTCCCCTGCTAATACGAATTAACACAAATGATAACAAAGAAAGCTATTGCAAAATCACAATTTAGGTACCTCGTTACAAAACAATAGAGGCTAAGCTATCAATAATAAAATGTCACGTTGTTTGTTCGGTTACTGGTCGTTGATACATTCAGGTTGAGTTACAGGGATGAACCAGACTGGATCTGAGGTTGTTAGGTGACAAATAGGCGAGAGGAAGGTTTTGGGGTATAAGTCACAGTGACCGATGCTGGTCACTAGATAACCGACCACGGTTAGAGAACCGCTACCGATAGGGGATAAACGACACCGGTAGGGTCAGCAATCTAGGTGCTTCTGGATAGAGGTAGGTTGCAGGGTGATTGTGGGGTTATTAAGACTGATGGATGGCTGAGGGGAATAATGAGAGGATAGGGAAGACTCAGAGTGTGATAAAATGGTCTTCGGGTTAATACAAGGATGTATCGATGAAGGTTAAGTGTAGGGTGCTGGTAGGTGGTAGATCTAGGAATGAGCTTATAATTACTATCAATCCACAGGCTCAAGAAATGGTGCTTAAAAACATACAAGACACTACTTACTCGTTCCTAATGAAGATGCAGGTTCCAGGACTGTGATGACGAAGACAGGGCTTAAGTAGGATGATCTGACAATCCAAGATGAGCTATCTCCTCTTCTGATGCTCGGATGAGTGTCACAGGGCTCTAGTTATTCAGTTGCAGTCTTGGGCTTAATGTCCTTCTCTGCAAACTCTTCTTGTTTCTTCACTTGTCTCTGCTCGGCCAAGAAAATCCAAATCCTTCCAATGGTTTCTCCTCCTTTTTGTGATCAAATGAAAATCTGATCCTTTGTTTTTGGTTGGAAGTGGTCATTTACAGGGAACCGATGGCGGTTACGCAACCGACGGCGATTGAGTAGGAACCGGTATCGGTCAGGTCAAAGCGGGCTATTTTTGGTAAAATAGCTAGCTTTCCCTCCTTTTCTCCTGAGGGATTAGTGGCGGGCTTGGTCAAGTCATTATGAGGTTGGTTGTCGGTGCGGGTGAGGAGTAATTAGTCATGGGTGTGGATATGGACCAAGTTATAGGTCTTAACTAGGCTAGTTTAGGGTTAAGACTAGGTCATGATGAGGTGGTGAAATAAGGTGGCAAGTATGGCGATGTGGATTTATTAATTATAAGGTAATTAATAAATAATTGTGTAAGGTTTAGGTGATGAGGTTAGGTTGCGAAATGGGATGCGGGGCACAGGGTGTCGTAAGACACAAATTTGGTGTCTACAGGATGATAAATACAACATTCTTATTTTGTGTTAAGTCTCTTTCCTAGGTTAGGCATGTTATCTCCTTATCCTTATTTTTAATCTCTCCCCTTAGTGTCGTAATTGTGTAAGCTTTGTCCATATTCTACCGTGACACTTCTATCGAGACTTTTACCAAAGCATTGTTTACTTGTTCATCGGACATAACAGTAGGCTTTACTGTTATGTGTCTGGCCTGAGGTGTATTTTTCAACCTCCTTGACGTGCATGACTCCTCACACACATCAAAATTTGGTTACTCCATGTGCATGTGCATCAACCATGATAATTGCTTTCTTGTGCATATTGTTGCAATATCCTCATCCATTAACTCTCAACCATACAACTGCTTTTGTGTCATTGTGCTCTGGAAGTGGGCACGAAAAATTTTACCTGTGTTCTCGGCATAGCCCATGGCTGGTGGAATTTATTCTCCACTTATTCTTTTTGACATAGGCTTCTTAGGAACTTGAGCTTCTAGATTTGGGACTTTTGTTTCCATGTCCTGAGCAGTCTCGATAGTTGTCTCATATGTCCCCTTTTCTTCCTCTTCTCCTTCCTTCAATTATTCATCTTTTTGTCCTTCTACGTTCTCTGGAGGTGTAGGATAATTAGGCATACTTTCCTCTAACTCTTCCACTTCCTCATTCAATTTTAGTTTCCTTCTCCTCTTCTCGGTCTTCTCCTTCTATGGAGAGAGTCGAGGTGATCTGCGCACTATTTTTGGAGTAGCACCTTAGGTCCTTGTCCTCCTGAATACTCTCTTGAATCGGTGCTCTCCTTAGACCGTACCTAAGTCCTCTTCATCCTCCTCTTATGGCCAAGGTGGTGTAGTTTTGCACTCAGCTTCATCCTTATTTATAGGATGTCTTCTACCTCTGTGTTCCAAACCACCACTATCCTCATGCTCCTCCTCTTCATCATTGACTTGAATAGTTTCTGTGGGATTGGGTGTTGGAATATTTTCCATTGTATGCTTACTCTTTGGCGGCCTTGGGAGTGCAAAATCATCCTCCATATACATAGCGTTCTCTAGCTTGGATTTGAGTTGCAAGTACACAAGCACTGCTCCAGTGTCCCCAACTTCCAAGCTTACAGGTTTCATGCTTATAATATCTTAAATAAGTCTTTCAATGTATTCATTCCACCTTGGATATGCATACTTCTTCCTTAGAGTGTTTTAGTCACAATCTATCTTGTCCACATTGAAAGTTAAGCAGTGTGCATCCGAGAACTAATGAACTGGTGCCTAAAAATACCTTGTTGTGAAGGCATACGATAGTTTGCACCATGGGCTCCAAGCCCTGTCCTTCATCGCAAACCGCCCGACGTAAAAATGTTGGTATACGGAAAATTGAACTGTCTTACCCACCACAGATGGTAAATCCTTTGATATGCCCCACTCTTCTTTGAACGCCACGCAGATTCTATCATACCACATCTCCTCCCTCTACTTAAATGGTCCACTCATTGATCCATCACACAAGTGCTTTCCAAACCTCTCCACATATGACTTGTGTTCAGTGAGGTACTCCCAAATCTTCTCCTTTGGTCCATCAGGCACCCCAATCTCCATAAATACTAAAGACAATAATACAGTGCCAAAACTTATTATGTCACATGTCCGCCCTTCTTCAATAATTGTCTTTATTATGTGATCTATAATGTTGTAGACCACTCCTTGAGACATCTTCTTGGCAACATGCAACCACATTGTGTTTACCTACGACCACCTTCTTGGTCATTTATCTTTGTCACAAGATGTGTAGTTGCCTACACTATTGGGTATTTCTTCAACTTGTCAATGTCCATACCACGCGTACCCTTGGTATATCCTAACTCCTTCCTCATCTCCAGGATCGTAGACTTATCAGTTAAATCATTATCCAAATCCGACCTTGAGGCCCTTAGTCCTGTCACCATTGAAATTAAAGCAGCTATGATTACTACCCTCCATCTAGTGAAGTAAAATAAGTCCTCATGGAATCTTCTCATCAACCATTGATACAATGGCTCATACTTTCCAAATTATGGCAACTCATTCAACTGGTAGATCCCATTCTGCTTCAACGATTTCTCACCAGCGTCATCGTATACTAGTATACCCTCTGTCGTGCACTTGTCTGTTTTCATGCTCAGCAACACATCAAGCTCCTTATTATCCAACGTTCGATGGGTGTAGTTATTGATTTTACATTAGCGGATATGGGAATCCCATTCTTGTCCCACAATCATGCCCTCTGGATACTGTATTTCTGAGAAATTACTCTTGGGAGAAATTTCTTCTTCCATTTCAACCTTCTTCTTCCCTTTATCTCCTGCTATGGGTGCTTTCTTTGGTATCATTCAAAAAATATCTCTTCTCTTCCTTCTATAATTGAGCAATTTGAAACCCTAGTTGAAATCTTCGTGCCCTAGTGGAAATTGCATGCCCTAACTCTTTTGTAACGCATCTGCTTCACTCAAACCCTTCTCTTATTGGAATGGAAGCTTCTCCTACGTACAATCCCTCTCTCCACATCTAGTTTCACACTCTTCACACCTCAACACGATTGCTCAACTCATTCACACTTAAGCCTTTTCAAATTCTCTCAATTGAAAAAGTAAAAATTAACTCGTATCCCATCATTATATATAATTTCAAAATTTTAGTTAATTTATTGCTCCTTCACCTACCCAATGTCCTCTCATTTATTGAGAAACTTTGTTCTTTCCACGCAGTGCATCTCTGTACCCCAGTTATAACGTTCTAGTGTGCCTTCCTACCCTTTGGTCACAGACTTCTCTTCAGTGTGATTCCTTGTGCCCAAGTACCTTGTCACTACACCTTCCACTGGTAGTTGTTATGGCCTCCGCTTACCTCACATTATATTGTCCCTTCATCCACCTCTATATTTGGTCACTTTTTAGAAGCAATCCTTTGACTTGAATAGCACCCGTAACAGCTTATTATTTTCACCTTTCAATTCCAGTAGTCTTTTACCTGGATACCAACAATCCACCCCACACTAAAAGTATGTGTAGTCCTCTGCGCATAGAAATTCTTCAAACAGTAATTAGCTTCCGGCACGTAAACGTGCTTATTACACAACACACCAACTAAATTGACAAAGCATAGCAATAAAGAAGGAAACACATTAAAAAAATGCAAAATTAAAAACCTAATCTAAATGGAAATACTACCTTATTATAAACACCAAGAAGACTTATTTATAGTAGGGCTTCAGCCTACTCCCGTTGAAGTAACCGGGTAGCCGTGTTCCATCAAGTGCTCCTAACTCGTAAGCACTTGTTTCAAGGATGTAAGTGATAACATACGTCCCCAACCAATGTACCTTAAGTTTTCCTGGATGGCACGAGAACTTAGAGTCATAGAGAAGCACCATTTCTCTGATCTCAAACTTATTGTCCCTAATGTTCATGTCATGTCATGCTTTCTACCTAGCCTTCTCTTGTTTTTGACTCCAACATGCTATGGCTCGTCGCTCATCCAACTGGATTAACTTTTCAATTCGCTCTTCTAATTTTTTCTCATCAGCAATACCTCCAGCGTGCAATACACAAAGAAGGTAACATAAATTCCATAGGAAAAACGGCTTCTGCATAAAACACTAACTGAAATGGTGTGGCTTTGTTCAATATTTTATATGTTTTCTGATATGCCCAAAGTACTACAGATACTTTATCATCCCAGTCCTTTCTTCCAACATCATATATTTTTGTCAATGTCTAGCTAAAAATTTTGTTGAAAGCCTCAGCAGTTCCATTTTCTTGAGGATGATAGGGTGTAGTCTTATGGTGTTTAATCATGAGCTCATCCAATTAAATTTTGATTTTCTCATTAAGAAAATGTGTGCCCCTATCACTAGTCAAACTTAAAGGACATCTATACCTTGTAATAATATTTTCCCATATAAACCTGGCTGTTGTAGCCAATGTACAGTCCTTTGTAGGTGTTGCTTCTGCCCACTTTGTCAAATAATTTGTGCATGTTATGATGTAGCATGATCCAGTTATGCGCCCAGTTGGTGAAATATGACCCAAAAAATCTATAGCCCATATCTCAAACGGTTCTACGCTAGTAATAGGTCTTAGAGGCATTTCATCTCGTTGACTTGATTTTCCAATACGTTGACAATGATCACATGCCTTACAATATTCCTTACCATCTTTATACATGGTCTCCCACCATAATCCAGTGAGTAAGATCTTGCACGCAGTGGCGTCACCAGCATAGTGGCCACCTACAATAAAACCATGAGCCTCTTCCATAATATCTGTTCTCTCATGTTCCAATATACAATAGCACAATACCTCATCTCATCCCAATTTGTATAAGTCACCACTTATTAACATATACGGTGCGAATCGTATAGCAATTTGCTTCTTCTCCAAGGATTTAATTCCTTCTAGTGTCATTCATGTTTGTTGGCAGCTAACAATGTCCTCTAGTTCTGATGGCACTCATTGTAACCTGTATAACCGTGCATCGGACATGGTATATTAAATTACATGTGCTTCTTCTCCTGATTGTATTCTTGATCGATGGTATGGTCCAGAATTACTTTTCCCTGGTTGTACCACAACCATGAAATCAAATTCTTGAAATAATAGTACCCATCTGCATATGTGCCCCTGTAAAATAGGCTTGTTTGCCAAATACTTCAAGGCCATGTGATTTGTATAGAATACAAATGGTGTAGCTAGCAGATACTGTTGGAATTTGTGTAATGCATAGATCATCGACAAAGCTTCGCGCTCTATAGTTGTGTAATTTTTCTCTGCAGGAGTCAGCTTTATACTAGCAAAATAGATAGGATGATCTACAATACCTTCTTCAAGTTGAGCTAACACCACACCAATGGCCGTGCCAGAGGCTTCCACATGTACATGAAATGGTTTTTCCCACGAAGGAAAATACATAATAGGCATGTTACTAAGTTTTTCCTTCAATTTCTCGAATATGTGTTGCTACGGTTCTCCCCAATAGAACGTACCTTTCCATTTTAGTAACTCTTCCAATGGTGTGGCAACATTGGCATATCCCTTGATAAACTTTTTGTAATATCCTGTATGATCTAAAAATCCACACACCTCACTTTGAATGGTAGGATCCCTTAGGCCTATAATTATTGTAACCTTTGTTGGATAAACCAACAAAGCCTCCTTGCAGATTATGTGTCCTAAAAGTATCCCAAATGGTGTAGCAAATATGCACTTCTTTATATTCAAAGAGATACTCAACTGTCTACACCATTCAAACATTAAGTGTAGATTGTCACAGTGATCCTTAACTAATCCATACACCGTCCAGTCATCTAAATAGACCTGTAAGAAATTGTGAATAAATTCCTTGAACACTTGAACAATTATGCACGAAAATACAGCAGGCGCATTTTTCATACCAAAAGGCATTAGAGTATAGGCAAATCTACCCCATTCAGTAGTAAACATAGTCTTTTCTTGATGCTCCTAGGAAATCCAAACCTGATGATACCTAGAAAATCCATCTATAAATGAATAGATTTCGTGCCCTACAATGCCTTCTAGTATTTCCTCAGTGAATGGCATAGGAAATGGATCAGTTACACATGCAACATTTAGCTCCATGTAGTCCACACATTTAATAATCCTTCTTAATACTGATCACTAATTGACTAACCCATTCTGACTCATCAAGGGGTCTAATAATCCTAGACTTTAACATTTTATCGATCTCTTCTTTGACCTTTTCATGCAAGCTACAGTTCATCCTGTAGGGTCTCTTTCTAACTGGTCGCACACCTTCTTTAAGCTTTATCTTCATCTCCCTTAATAATTCATGCACGCCTTTAAGTTAATGGTACCCCTTAGGGAATAAGTCCTGATAATCCCTTAGTAACTCTATGATTTTTTCCACTTCAGATTCTGACCAATAGTCTCTAATTATGGCTTCCTTAGGCTCAGTATCTGTTCCAATATTCACTCACTTTGTCTTAATAGGTTCATGATAGGCGCGTGTGGTATTATCTGCACTGTATAGTACCTCACACCTCCTTGTTGAATGGTTTATATCTAGATTATCTACTTCTTCATCATATACTAAGTAGACCATTTTTCATTTCTCTTTCTCAAGGCAAGCGCATTGAAGTAATGTGGCATCGGCCTCTAGTTATTCACAAAAATGTGATCCTGAGTCTTCCTTATCTAATAAATCTTGAAGGAGTTCTTCAACCTTGGTGCTATCTCCCATTGTTAAGAAATTTATAACTTTCAATGTTTCTCCCACTAGAGGCTTTCTAGAGAAGAATTCAAATGTCTGGGCCATTCCTATAATTAAATTCTGCCGATTTCCAGTTTCTCTATGGAGTTCTACATACACATTCCAAGCACGCGCGCAACCTTGTAAAGTGGAATAAAACTTGTGTACCCATAGCGAAGGTGGTAAATCTTCCTTCCCTTTTGCCCAGAGTCTCTCACACTTCTAAACTTGGTGCTGAACAAGATGATTACCATGATAAATACTTATGTGAGTAGGTATATTGCTCCTAAAGAACCTAGTAGTAAGAGAAATCCTAATTTCATTCCATTCGATAAGATTATCCCTGTGGACCACCCACCAGCATGTTGTTGTTCCACATAGTGTATATGTGATCATATTTCTTCTTTCCAGTGTGTTTATCCATTGTTCTTCTATGGCGCACAGGAATACCATGGGATCCCTTTCTCCTTTGTAACAAGGTACCGAGTTGTGACCTATCCTCCTGACATAACGCGGTTTTGTGCCTCGAGGAAAGATGCTTTTTAATTTGTGCCCTACCAACTCATAAGTGTTGTGAGCCCAATTATCACAAGCAACACTTGTAGTATTGCCAATAGACTATGCATCCTCCCACTAAATTATTCCTTCTTTGGTTGGTTCAATCATCTCTAGATCTCAGATGGCGCGTACATAAATCCTATTCACATCTTCTTCACTTAAGGGCTCAACATAGGGCGCATATTTTCCATCTGTTAAAGGGATAATAACTCTCTCCTCCTTGTTTTCAAAACTGATATAGCCCTTGTTAAACCGAAGATCAACATTATTTTCATGGCACCAAAGACACCCTAATAGAGCTGGGAAGCTATATGACTCTGTCAGCACTAAAACTTCAAATTCTCTAGTGAACTTGGCTCCTTGTATGGTAATGGATGCATCTTTCAAAATCTGATGGGAGTGGCCTTAGTCCGATTAGCCATGAACAATATATTAGAGGATGGCTGCAATGGGGGCCTTCCCATTTGTACCCATGCATCTAAGGTAAGAACATTGACTTCCATGCCTGTATCAATTAGTATATTACTCAATAGCCACCCATCCACAACAACATTCAGAGTGATTTCCTTGTCATAATCTAGGCTATGACGAGGGAGATTTGCATGCAAAATCTATCATCCAGTCTCAATACTCACGCGCGAAGTGTTTCCTTTTAGCCAATCCATTAATAATGGAATGATATTTTCCTGGCGCAATAGTTTACACACTTCCCTTAAGTCATCTATATCAGTTTGGATTGTCTCTGATACTTTATTTTGCTCTATCTTCCTTGATTGCTCTATTAAGTACTAGTATCTCACCCTAAAGATTCCTTAGAACTTCCATGGTTTCCTGATAAACCTCCTTCTGATAGGTAGGATCTAGGTACCGTGTATGAAGAAATTCTTCTTTAGTGATTGTAGGTTTCTACTTGCAATGTGTCCCTTGGCGTTTGACTACGCCTCAGCGCGGTTCATGATCTTCACTTGTAACTCTTCAGAACTCTATCACCAACTTGGGCATCCATTGATTTTCCATAGCACAGTTGTATCCTAACCATCCTTGTGCCTTTGTTTTCTTGTCTATGTTGCTTACTCAGATGCTTCATATAAGTCTCAGGCACTCCTCATAACTATGGTTCTTTCCACAAAAAGAACATGTAATATTCTGACGACATTCGCGCCTGTAGTGGTCAAGAGATCCGCATGTATAACATGTTCTGCGAGGGAACTCACTTCTTCCACCACCATGGCCTCATCCTCCAAATCCACCATGGTATCCTGTGACATCTACCACGACCACCTTCAAAACTCCCTTCATTCCGATCATAGCGCGCCTGATTGTGATCCTAGTTCCTGATGATCATTCTTTCCCTTAGAGTTATCTAAAACTCTTGTCTGTCGTACACCAATATTATAGCATCATGGATCTGTCCAATCATCCGGACAGTCTTTTGTATCATGATTCATGGACCTACGGATTTTACAGTAGCTTGAAACGTTCTTCCTTATCACGTGTTGTAATAACAAACAATGGCTAGCATCATGGTTTAAATGGCATATTTCACAATCCATCAGCAACAAACATATTATTCTACGAGGACAACTATCCTTTATGTGACCTTCTACTTCACAATCTGTGCACCAAATCCCTATGTGCATGTCTCATGTGATAAATTTGCTGATAGTTTCTCCAACTGATTTTCCATAGCTGTCGATCTGTGCTTCTAAAAATGGGCTCACTCTAGTGTCTATGCTTCCAACTTGCCTCAGCATGTAAAGCTGCTTCAAGTGCTTCACGTGGATCAGTGTACGTCTTATGTGATAATGTCCCTCCTAAAAGGTGTAATCAAGCCTCCCAACAAACCATTATGCATGTTTGGCTTGTGTGTATGTCATAAGAAAGCTTAGATAAGAATGTTTTAAACCATGCATCATAATCTCTAACACTTTCAGTAGTCGCCTTGCTTAATATTCTTAAGCACACTTATACTCTTCTACTCAAACTCAGGGATGTGAAAATCTTTAAGGAATGCATCTTTTAAAGTTGTATAGTCTACGCAAGTCTAATCAAGGTCAAACTTTTTGTACCAACTGTGTGTGCACCCTTGTACTGTAATAGCAAATTGGCTTTGCCCTACGCTCAAAAGTTGTGATTCCTTTTATGCACCACAGTATTTCACACATATGCACATGTTTAACAACATCTTCTATGCCCCTATACTCTGGAAGATAAAGAGATGTCTCCATGTAAATATTCTGGGATTGGTGCGGATCTTGCCCACCTGATCCAGAACCTCATGTGTTTCCTCCTGCTTCCATAACCTCCATATCCACCTAAACTAGAGCTAACTTATACCTCCTAATCGCCAACCTATGTAGCTGGGGTTGGACCAGAAGATGTACTTCCATGTGTCCCAACAGTAGAACTGAAATTTACCCCGATACAGTCTGTGAAGCATTACTACTCCCAGAAGTTAGTCCAAAAATTGGCATGCTTGTATTCTATACTGATGATGTTCCAAAAAAAGTACTCCCATATAACATCAAAGCCATTTGCACTGCCATTACTGTACCTCTTATAATACTCGCTCCTACTCTTACATTGTTGGAATTAGAGTGATGACTATTTGTTGTACTAAATGTTGGAAAACCAAGCGTAAGGGAAAGGTTACCAGGTGGATTTAGATGCGTGCCCGCAACCCATGTAGTCTCTACTAGCACGCTTCTACATGAGGTTGAGGAGGGTTCCCTATCATATTTTCCCAAATGGGGGAGTTCTTGAGGCTCGGGTTCCACGTATTTTGTGTGAACTTCAACTCCTTCCCAAATTATCTTTCTCAAAAATGCTATTTTCTCTGCAACCTCTCATTACTTCTTGATCTCCCTCTCACGCACCTCATTATACTTAAACCACATTTCCTCTCTTTGCCTTTCTACTCACTAGGTCCTACTATCCTTCTCCAAACCTACTCCTCTCCCCTGCGCGTGGTAAGGTTTAGTTATGTTACAAATCATTTTACTGTAACATTATTCATATAGTGTACCATCAGGACCTTGATAATGCCAGTGGATATAACTCCTATGCATAGTATAGTTCCCCTGAGTGTGATATCATAAACAATTGGAATGTCAGCTACCTTTGGAGTGTGAGTGATCCTAGTGGATAAGCTTGAGAGACTCATGGAGAGATATAATTTTTCAAAACTACCAGTGATAAGACATGTACTCCATAGCTTATAGGATCAAGCATTATCATAATGAAGCTATCATAAAGATGCTTAAAATTATTCCTACATCCAATACAATTTGCATAATACCCTCCATATTTGGTGTTAGATGCATAAACAATTGTTCTAAATTTCACTACAGAAACTCTAACATAAATACACCAAATGATATCAGAGCAGGTAGCATATGAGTTATGGTTCTCGTATTATTTTCATGTTCGGGATGTTTTATTATTGCAGAAGAGGATTATCAATATATAAGCTACTTGCTCCTATAAAGTGAAGGAGTCAAGGCACCTATTCTACCAATCCCTCAACTAGTCAATCTCTAGGATATCTGCATACAATCTTCCACAGGATACTCTCATGCTGGCCAGTTGTAAGCATTACAACTAATTGTGCACACTCATGTATTATTTAGAGATATCTAAATAATACTAACACCTAAATGCGTGGACACTCAGATTATATATGATCAATGTCCTAAGGTTATTCACCCCCCTGTAGATCGACTCCAACAATGGGATTGAACATACCATCCACGTCAGTTATCTGCAGTCATGCTCTCAAATTCTATGTGGTTGTCTATGTAGTGGATGCATACACCTTTGAACAGTCTATGACATCATGATCCATTGATACTAATGCAGAGGGAGCAATGCTCAACCTATCTATTGGTTTTACAGCCGTCCGCCCATAAATCCTTGACGTGTAACAGTCTCCATCACCTGTCCACCTCGTAAGGAAATGGTATATTCTAGTGATCTCCCACAAACCTATTTCAAGATCCATGATCCTAGTCTTACTGTGGTGCTTTTGTTCACCTATTTAGAAATTTACATCAGTGAGTGTCACATTTTTCAGTGTGATTTTTATAGTCATTACAATTGAATGTAATAATTTGTTCTATAGATTTTCAAAAGTATGTGTAATTTCTATAAAGCAAACACTGTTTTAGTTTTTCTAAAAATATTTTAAAAGTGAGTAATACGTCTCATTTTAGTTTATAATGTTTAGGTTTTAATATTTAGTCTAAGTTTTTCAAAATAAGTTTTTTTAATTTATTTTAAACTATATCTAATCATATAGTTTCTTTTTAAAGTTTTTTATGATTTTTTAAAGTGATTATTGGATAGTTTTTATTTTCATTGTTTTGTTTATTTTATTTTTATATTATTTTATTTGTTAATATTATTTGTGTCATGTCGATTTTATTGTTTTATTAGCGTTTTAATTAGTTGTTTATCAAAGTCTTGAGAAAGTTAAATTGTGATATTGTATTGTTTTTTCATTATGAAAGTTAGTCAAATAGTCCAAAAAATTTCCCTTACGCATGCATTTTTGGGGTAACCGATGTTCGATTTGTAATCAATATGCTATTGAGCCTCAAATCAATTTTTCCTAAGTAAGTAGCATCTTCCATGGAGGACGGAGGCAATGGAGGAAGGAGGTCAATCAACGACCTCTCGCTAGTAGCAAGCGACGGGGCCGCACAATGAAGTTGTGGTATTTTTTCAGTCGTGTGTTTATTTTCCACTGTGTGAAAATAAGAACAGATGTCACATTCATGTTCAATTGTAATGTGTGAGAAATTCTTATATGTAACCTCTTAGAAGAAAACATTGTAGAATATGTCTCAAAGTTTATTGTAACACTCATATATTTGGAAAGGGTTGGTGGTAGGTCCAGAAAACCACATATGTAAAAAGGTAGATAAAATTTTACTGATGTAGCGGTCCTCTGACTGCCTTCCTTCTTTATGAAAATGATCCGCCAGTGGAATGTCGAGTGTGTTCTTTTCATGGAGTAAATGTGGGATGCATTCCTTCACATAGTTGTGGTCATGTGTAGCAAGACAGTCAACCAGTTGGAAGTTTACATGCCTTTCTTTGATCCAGATTATGAGGCAAGCCCATGCAGCACGTTGCAGAAAAAGGAGTTATATTGTACCATGTCAACATTAGGGGAGTGTATATTGGAAATTAATAATGTTAACAATTGGGGAGTGAATGTTACAAATATATTGTGTAACATTATTAAAATATTTTAATATTATTAATAATGAGTTTATATAACTCGTATTAATAATATAGTTAGTGTGAGTGTGTTGTGATAAACAACTCACGTAGCTATTTTAGAGTGTGAGTGATCCTAGGGATAAGTTTGAGATATTCATGGAGAGAGATATGAGGAAGACTAAGTGATAAGACTTGACTCCTAGATTATAGGATCAAGCATTTGTATAAGAAGTTATCTCTAGATGAATATAATATTCCGGATGAATACAATTTGAATATTATCATATTCGATGTTAATTTTGCATTATTGTTCTAAATTTCATAAAGAAACTTTAACCAAATATTTCATTAGCCATCGGTTTACTCTCCAAATTCAAAGTTACCATCAAGATCTTGATTGCCAGTGGAATTCTTTGCAAGTAAGCTCCCCTTAGATATCATTAAAACTGGAATTTAGCTACCTCTGGACATGAATTAGTGGAAATTGAGTACTCCAAGATATAACTATTCAAAACACCATGGAACCATGTATCCACAGCTTAAGTCCAAATCAGATCAGTATCATAAAGGGCCTGAAATTATTCATGTGTCCAAACAAGTGTGCGATACCTCCAATTCCGCTTAGATGCATAAGCAATCAGCCACTCGTACCATTCTACTGGAAAAATAGCAAAGAAGCTCTCATATAAAATTTCATAAAAGTTTTGTTCCACCCATACACATGCGTTAAACTCAGATCCAATGTTGAACTGTTGTGCGTATTCTTCTTCCAGATCATGTATCCACTCTTCAACACTTACTAAGGTCAACCAGTATGTCTTCATTGCGAACCATCCTAAAAACAACTAAAAAAGAGGTCCCAGCAATGGAACCAATGATGTAGCCTAGAATCCAGTAATACAAACCCAATAAGACCCTAGACGCGTTGGCACATCACTCAGCCCAAACTGAGCACTCACTTGAAGCACGCAAAGGTACCAGGTCCCTCTTTAGGGTTGATGTTACAAGATGTTAGCATGATGAAGACTTAACACATGCAGTTCCATTACTAACACATCATTCTACAGAGCATGTCAGATCTATCTCTAAGGGAGAATAGAATTAAGTATTAACCATGATGAGATCAAAAATGTACTAGATTCAGAAAAACACATAACTAACACTTAGATTCGGCCAATGTCCTCCATTATATTAAATGCAATAAGTATACATAAGCTTCAATATAATAACAATAGTATGTGCGTAACAGATTTAGTAGCATAATCTCCCTATATATGCATATATCTATCCCTCTCTACCTTCTTTCTACTACACAGTTTACTACATACTTATAAGGTTGGGGACTTTCCCTTCACTACTTATCCAATCCCAAAATAAGTCTCATGTTATTATTAGCCACGCGTCGTTACAAAAATAGCCACACATGCAAGTGCGCTAATAATAGACTAATGGTAGTTAACTGAAAGTAGTAGATCTATTTCTGGCCTGAGTCCATGCAAAGCGATTCGTAGTTGATCCTCCAAAAATATCCAATCTGTGACACGCAAGTCTCCAATCAGTTTGAGTGCTCCGCATGCTATCTCCAAAAATAAGTCCTTTTCGTGAAAACGACTAAGTCCCGAACATGTTTCTGTTCTTCGCACGCAAGTATTTCCGATACATCTGTGCCTTTGAATGTGCTCTACTCTCTCATGCAAACCTTCTGTATTTCCTTTACTAAGTGCTAGGTTCTGACTAATCAACAAGATATAGGTGAACTAGCAATAGGAGATGGAATCTAGGAGGAGGAGAAGTGATAGAGGGCAGTGACTCATGCGTAGTCTTAGATATGATCATAGGAGAATATAGAAATGGATTAGGTGAGTCACATTTGGTAGTATGGAAAGAAGGATAATCATGACCTTCAAGTGCCTCACCATTATCTGATAGAGACTCATAAATGAGGATATCACGAAGAACACTATCAATAGGATCATCAACATAATATGAAGGAGTATGTAAACTAGGAGGGTATGTATCATGAGAAGTAATGTCGAAGTGGTAGATCCATGAGATGGAACTATGTCAGTAGTCGTAGAATTAGTATTCTCATATGGACGAGTGTCAATACCAAGCAAGTAATCAATAAGAGAATCATCTAATGTTTCTTGTGAAAGATTAGAAGGTGGATCACAAGTAGCCGTATAACATGGAGTACAACGAGTAAAGGCTACTAGATCGTCAACAATGTTGATTCCTATAGGATAATCTTAAAGACAAGTAGGAACATGTTGTAGTCCATCTTGAATTTGTTTTTTGATATGGTCGGGTGTAGTGATGGGAGAACTATATCGAGCTTTAAGCTCAACAATGGCAACTGTACGATGGAAAAGTGACAAGCGAGCGTGGGAATCTACAAGTAACTCTTCCTCGCACCCGACCTCCTGAGGTCGTGCCGAGATAGCCGGTGGGGATGGAATATGTATAGGATGCAAACAAACTAGTTAGGCAATCTAATGTCTTCAATACGCACTAGCGGAACTTGCGAATCTAAGGCAAAGAAGGCCCTCCTAACCTGAACTGGTGTGATAGATCGATCAGCAAGGATGACTACTCGAAGGCTCCAATCAATATCGAGCTCTGGTGTGATTCAATCTATAGGTTTTGGAATACGTGGAAAATGACCTAGGATAGTTTCGTGTATGTCTCCAAATAGGGTCATAAGATGAATGATGGATATAGTTATTTCTATGGGCGATTCTCTGGCCTAGTCCAGAATTCCCTAGCTTCGTTAGTTGTTGTGTCTATCAAGGATAATTGTTCAATGATGATTGGTGGAAGTGGGGTAGATCTGAACACTAGTGTGCGTAGGCCAGTGTCTATGTCTGATGTACTCACGGATTCGTTAGGCTGCGGGATTTGTGGGTCACAACCGTGGACTCATAGTTTTTGTGGTCCTACTATGGTCATGTATGGAATCAACCCCTAATCCCTAGTATCCAGTAATCGTATGCTTTCTCAGCTTCTATATTTAGGATCAATAACTGTGTGATTTTCTCAGATTATCTTACAGGCGTTTGTGCAACCTGGATTCTTAGGCTGGTATCTATATCTATAAGAGTGTCTCCTGCATCTGGCTGTGGGACCAAAGGATCACAACCAAAGGTTTGTTCTCTTTCAATCCCTTCTACAGTCATATGAATGTTTCCTAGGGTAATCTGTAGTTCGGTTGATTTGACCAAAACGTGTGTGCTTGGTCGTCTTCTATGTTTAGCCCACTCAACTGGGAATTGATTTTTTGCAAGCTTACCGTTGTTCGAAAGACTTGGATCCTAAGATTTTGATCTATATCAGTTATTGTTGTGATGAGATTGGGCTGAGGCACGATTGGCTCGAATATGTATTCCCTAGGCTCCCTAGGTCCCGTAATTGTCATACAAAAGCAACAATGTAAATTGACTGTAGCAAAATGAAATTTAACTACGTGAAGTATATCTATGGCATATATGGTTTCTCTATTTTTTTGTGTTTTCTGATGAACTATATGAATTTAAGAAAGTAGCTATTTAAAATATCTATAATTGACAGCTAAAATAACAACTTAAAACAAACAAAATAACCGAGTATAGCTATTTGTTTGTGTAATTTGTAGATCTATTCTAAACAATGAAATAACTTATCTAATCTATTTGCAAGACTCTCAGTCCTACCTCAGAAGTGAGGCATGAATCATAGTTTCTCAGAAACTATCAATCCCCACAGCTTCCCTGGCAATATCGAGAGTAGAATTAACTGAAATAAAGTGATTGGCTACTTTATTTGATATGTTTCTAACTAGAACTTTGAAAGCTGGAACCTGGATTCTGCATAACAGTGGCGAATCCGATGGTGTGTGTGATCTTGTCCCCTCAGTGTGATCTCCCCGTTCCTTCGTGTTCACGTGGATCCAGAAAAACATGTAATGCTAGCATCAACAGAAGTAGATATTGGGATAAAGCAACTTAGGATACAGACTGAATACAATGCGAGTAGGAGAGGGATAGCGCAAGAGTACAGAGCTTGGCTTATGCAATTCCTAGCAGGATTTATTGTGAGTCATGCAACTTAAAGCATCCAGAACCTGAAACTATCCTATTTGAAGAACAAAACCTGTAACTTTAATGGCTTCCTATTGAAAACAAGCTATTCTACTCCAATGGATTGGATGAAATATCAACAGCACTTGCACAAGATGGATATGTGGCTTCTTAACAGCAAAACAACACTAACTAAGCACGCAATGAAAGAAACTAAGAACTCTAAGCAAAATGAAAACTAAATCTATTGCAAAGAGAAATTCAGAGGCAAATTTCAGGGGCCATTTGCTTGAGCACAAGCCAACTATTTATAGCATTTGCATTTACCCAAGGTAAAAACCAAATAGAACTCTTAAACTATAAACAATGGCAAAACACTATTCCAGGGAACCAGAATCATAAATGCAAGCTTATGCCAGTGAAAGAAAGCTGGTAAAACGTTGAAATTACATGAGTCGTGTTAAAAGAAATTTATGGAAAACGCGTAAAGGATCGCCACCCTGAGCAGGGCGGCGGTTACAGGATTGCCGCCCTGTTCAGGGCGGCGGTCACGAGACCGCCGCCCAGGCAGGGCAGCGGTTTCGTCACTGAAGAGCAAAAGGCCAAGAAAAGAGGGGAAAAGGGAAAAACAAAGAACGCGGGGGGCTAAGTGGGGCATGCGGGATGTTAACACACACTTGGAGATATTTTTTGGATCCCGAACACCTTGCGAGGAGACTTGTATCATCATTGGGGCACCTGTCACGTTGTTCTAGCAGTACAGTACCTTACAATTTTGGGTACGTACAGCAACCTCATCATATATAGGGTTAACATTGAAATGAGACATGATGGGTAAAGAAGATCAACTACTCTTTTCCATTAGTGTTTTAAAGGATCCTAGGGTAAGGTATTATAAAATACAGGTACACCAAAATGATTAACTAAAATAGGAATTTTATATGTTAATTTATACCAATAACAACAATGAAATAACTGATATAAATGTAATGTAAATACTGATAATTTTATTTGATATTTTAATGGAAATGAGAAGGGATAGGATAATAACCTTAAATTAACATACCTTGTTATGTGCAGGACTAGACAAGATGATGTGTGGATAGGGCAAGGAATGATGGTGCTACCCAGGAAATTGCAAAATGAAGATCTGTTTGTACTGGGGCGCCTGGGAGAGGACTGGGGTGCCTAAGGGCACCCTAGTCTGTAATCTGAGCGCCCTAGTCTACAAAAAATCTTAGGATCTGAATCCGACAATGTCACAAGGTCTTCACAATATCTTCATCTTGGTCGTTTGGCTATCACAATACCTTCGCTTATGTCATTGTAGTTGTGTGATGAAGACTAACCTGTAAAACCCCATACAAAACATCAAATCCCTAAAAATGAAAGATACAAATGAAAGGGTCAAACTGACCTTAACTACCAAAATGGTGGACTTATGACTAAGTGTTGTATTACATTCTATACCCAATGTAATTATGTGTGCTTGTGTGTGCAATTGTGTTCCTAGGGTGCCCTAGTGTCAATGACGCAGAAGTAGGGGCAATAACTAGATGTAAGATGAAAATGGTGGATGGAATAGAATGAATACAACCCTTTCCCCCTATGCTTGTGTGATTCATATGTAGAAGAAGCCCAAATTCAGTCCTTTTCCTTAGTAGATAGCTAGCTCTTGATATTAGATTGTCTACCCATAAGATAGTATGTTGTGTTTATATAGGGATATCTTGTTCAAATTTCAACACTAGTGGCCTGACAATGCCAAGTAGCACCTAGAGGAATGAGATAAAAACCCATAAATACCAACCTCAACATTCTAAATGATAACAAAGTGTAACCGGGATCGAGGTTCCCAAAAAGAGGACCGGGGCACTAACAATTGTCCCAACATCTTTCCAGGAACCCTTTCCAGAGGCTAAAGACAACAAATGACCAAATAACGACAGCTAAGACCTCCTGAGAGATGACTAAAACTGTGTAAATAACTGACGACTATTCCAAACAAGTGATGAGAATGACCAGCTAACTGACGAAAGGACTAAGGGATGAACCATTAGTGAATACTCTTCTTACGTGAGATCCATATATAAAATAACATACTTGATAGTAAAAATGTAATAATAAGTGTGTGATTTTGTGACTACACAAACAAACCTCTTCTTGGAGCTCTCCTCTAATTCTCATTCGAATGGAATGAATCAAGTTAGTTACATTCAAGGCTTAAATATGCTCTTAACTCCCCTTAACCGAGGTTTGGAGTCTGTTAACCCTTTTTCAATATAAGGTTGATTTAACTACATGATTATGAGACTCTCTAACCAAGACCTCTTAAGATCAAGCACAAACCATCTTGTCATGATTCCTAATCTTAGAGAGGACCTAAGAACTCTTTTTATGCCTTATTTCATCCTTTACAAAGCTTATTTTCTCCAATAAATACATTATAACTCTTAAACCAAGCCAAAATGGCCTTTAAAATTCAAATTCGTAGTTTTGAAGGGAAAGTGTATAATTCAAATTTGTGAAGGAATAGACTAATTCTAACAACACTAAATGACTCTAAATGCCCCCCTAGACCTATCAGCACACTTATAAACCAAAATTTAATGTTACAATCCATATTTACATGCTATGAGTGATGCTCCTGAATCATACTCCTAAGGGAAAGAGAAATTTTCCCTATAATTTGTGTTGTGTTATCTTTTCTTCTTCTTATTTCTTTGTTTCCAACTGATGATGATCTTATTAAGGTGGATCTTGATTGTATACCATACCTTCCATGTCTACATCAGATCCTTCATGTTGTTCACATGCTTATTTTTTCTTGCATTGACCATATCCTTGAGTAGAGTTATGGTTTTAGCATTGTTTTTGTTGTTCTTCATCTCATGCTTGAAGGTATGTACATGTTCCATCTTTATATGAGATGTTTCTTCATCATAATTTACTTCTTCAGTGTCCATGTCATCCTTCTTTGGTCTTATTTGAGTATTCATGTTCTTAAAATCTGAATCTAGGCTATTTTTTTTTAAAGAATCATCTCCTTATAACTGTATTTTTATCATCTCAGTTTTCATAATTGTATACTCAACTCTCAGAGAAATAATAGACTGAAAATATTGATCTTCACCCACCACCTTGTCCAAAATTTCCTTATCACATTTTCTTCCTTCTCGAATTTTCACTTTCCTTTCTTCTTGGGCTATTTTTGCACATTTTCCAAGATTGTTTTTACCACCTTTAAGGTTTGATTGTCTTCTTGATTCATCATGCTTTGTTCCTTCCTCAACCTTGCTTAATTTTTGTGCTCCTAAGATCTCTTCTTGGTATCCTTCTCCCTTGAGATCTGTAGATCTTTCGTTTTCACCTTCCTTATTCATTTATCTTTGCAAATTGCCTTTAGTTTGTTCTTACCACTCTATATTCATCATAACTTTGATAAAAAAAGGTTCAACCCTTCATTTAACTCACTTGTACATGCACAATCATAGATCAAAACAATGTTAGATTCAAACATAGGAGGCTTGAATGCCTCTTCTACCTTCTTCATGGCATGTTCCTTCTCACTTACATTCATGACTTCTTCACACAACATGTTCATTGTATTTTCCTCTATTTCACTTTCCTCATAACCTCCATAAACTCCATATATTGACTCATCATCTAATAGACATACTTTTGGGTCCATAATCACTTCATCATGTGCTTCTTCACTCTTTCCCTAACCTCTTTCTTGTTTCACTACACCATATCCTTCTCTTTTGACCTCCTCTTTCCTTGAGGTCTTCTTAATATCTTCACATACCTAATTCTCATCCTCTATTTCAACTACATGTTCCATTCCTCTCACCTCTTCCTTGAACCTTTCTTCACCTTCCTTCTTAAGTGCCTTTTTTGCATCATATTGTCCTTATTGTCATAAATATGTAAAAACATATATAAGGCCTCCTCTAAGACCTCTTCATCCTTTTGTTACTGATATAATATATTTTTCACCAATGATAATCTCATTTAAACTATTTTCCTTCTCTTCAACATGTGAATTGAACAAATTTTCAATAGCTTTTAGTTCTTCAAACATCAAGTCACTCATTTCTCTATTAACTTCATCATATTTAGGATTGAAAAATATGATTTCCTCTTCTTCTTGTGAATTTACAAATAAGAAAATTTCATTTTGCATAAAACCTTGTCCACATACCTTGTTTACATGTTGATCTGTTGTTGCATCTTCTTTGTCTTAATTTTCCTCTTCAAACTTTTTATTTCTTCAAGTAGTTCACCTTCTCCAGGGTAACAATAGACTACATCTTCTTCACTAAATTCTTGTCCATATTCTTCTTCACTTTCCCACTCATCCTCTGCTTCTAATGTGTCTTATTCATCTGTATTTTCTTCTTCTATGTTCAACATCAATTCCTCAAGCCTCTCTACATCCTTTCTAAGCTTTCTCAATTCTTGTTCAACCAATAAATCTATTTTTCTAGCTTCCTATTTCTTCTTGGTTCTTTCTTCTCTTTCATACCTTTCATTAATTTCTTTATCTCTTCCATTTGGTCTTGTTTCATACCAATTTCCCTCTTGACTCTTTTTTTATCTTCCTCTTATTTGATTTCTCTGACCAAACAAGTATTTTTCACTTTATTTTTTCACAAGAAACTTACACAAATATTTGTTAGAATAATCAAAATTATATTTTAAAGGCCTAACCTCGATCTAATACCAAATGATGCAGAGTTACTATCACTGCAATAAATCCATATTGTTAGAATGAACCAAGAACTCAAAATTTTCCCTTAAAGTGTTCACTGTTAGCAATTTCTTCAAGTCAAGAACTTCCAAAATAAAGCAAATTATTTATTTACAATATTGTTTCTCTTACCCAATAATTTTGATGAGGGTCATCAATCCTTGCCATTAAAACTATCAATCTAGGTTGGTGTCCAAAGTTTGTATGCATTAAGAGAAGAAGATCTTAGAAAACAAATCCTTTAAACACAATCCAAACTTGCATAAAATAAATCACACATGCAGAAATTTAAAAGCACACTTGCATAAATATAAACACACTTGCATAAAAGAAATCACACTTGCAGGAATATAAAGGCATGCTTGCATAAAGGAAATTACACTTGCATAAATTGAAATTTCTAAATTAAAAGTAAACATAATTGAACGAAACACCTGCAGGTTTACAACAGACTGAATTTTCACAATACAAAGATAAAAACAATACAACAAAATGAATTAAAAACAAATGAATAAACATAAACATAAAAACATAGATCCATCTTCCTTGGAATGAGTGGCCAGCTCATTCCTTGGAAGAGGATTTAAATCATACTTCTGAGATCTCAAAACTACAGAATATTTGAGAGGAAAGAATAGATCTTTATTTCTTTGGAGAAAAGCATTACATATCTAAGTGGAGAAGGTTGCATTTATAATTCATGCATCCAACCAACTCCTTATTTTAGGAAATACAATCTGATTTTATATTTATTCCAATCCTAACAACTAATATCTCCATCTCGACAAAATATGGAGAGAGAGATATTATTGAAGTCAAAGTCTTATCTTACTTATTTTAGGAAGATATTCTCCCAAATATTCTCCTTGCTTTTCGGTAACAAGAATCATAATGATTTTATTCCTCTACATTATTGGAAGGAGGATTTCCCTCAAAATATTATTTTGACCAAATGCCTTTCTCTGATTTTTCATTTTACTTTGATGTTTTTGACTGTGAAATTTTTGATGCTTGTCTGATACGTTTTTTCCTCAGACTGCAGTTCACTAAAAGTTAGATTTCTCTTGATTAGTAAAACCTTTAGAAAATCTGAATGATATTTTTGTTAAACATATTTCTTTGAATAAAAACCTCTCTCATATTTTCCATTTGAATTTTCTATTTTTGTTTATGGAACTTTTAGTGCTCGTCTAATACACGTTTCCTCGGACTGCAGCTCACTAAAAGTTATATATCTCTTCATTGGTAAAACTTGTAACAAATATGGATGATTTTTTTGTTAAACACATTACTATGAACAAAAACCTCTCTCATATTTTCCATTTGAAGTTTATATTTCTGTTTATGGAACTTTTAGTGCTCGTCTAATATACGTTTCCTCATACTGCAGCTCACTAAAAGTTAGATCTCTCTTCATTGGTAAAATCTGTAGCAAATCTGAATGAGTTTTTTGTTAAAAACATTTCTATGAACAAAAACCTATCTCATATTTCCCATTGGAATCTCTGAGTTTTCACAATCCCTCAAAAATTGTCATTTCATTGATGGAAGTTCCGGAACTAAAGTTGTCATTCCTTTTATGCAAGTTCCAAAACTAAATCTGCAAGTTCCAGAACTAAATATGATTTTTCCACGAATTGAAATTTCTGGAACTAACTTTAATTCAATTGATACAAGTTCTGGAACTAAATATGTGAGTTCCAGAACTAAACATGCAAGTTTCGGAACTAACTATGTGAGTTCTGGAACTAACTCTACAAGTTCCGCAACTAACTTAAAACAACTATAACTTTTGCATGCAACCTCAAATTGAGATAATTCCTTTTTTGAACTTGTTAATTTTTTTAGAGGAATCTGAATATGAAATCATATCTGATTTTAAATGTAATATTAATAATCAATTCCACTTTTCCCAATACTAGCATTATCTTTCCTTTATGGCCTGCATACACAAGACTTTGCATCTTTTCCCAAATAATCAATAGGATTAGTCAACAAAATAGATAACAAATGATTTATAAAGAATGAACAAGATATATATCCTATATTCTATCTTAAGCAAACTATAAGTTCCTAGATTACATTTAAATCCACTTTCAAAGGTAACTTAGAAGGACAAAATAATGGTAATTTATGGCCAATTTATGGCCTCATCAAATTGTATCATGTCAATAGACCTTATACCAATCCAAATCAACCATTAAAATTATTTAAATCATCCAAAAGTGTCAATTTGCTTACCTTCTTCTAAAACTGCCTTCCAATTCTTCTTAAGGATTTGCCTCTACTAGGTTCATGTTTGGAATGATCTACCAAGACCCAGAACATGATGAAGACATTTTTGGATACCCATTTTACTCCTTGAGGTGTGATAAAAATGTCTTTTCTCAACTCTCTTAGCTCCACTATCTTTCTTATAGGCCTAACTATATTCCTAGTAGCCCTGCCTATGGTGTTTTTCAACCCTACCTTTTGACTCAGGAACTCATTTGATAAAATAAAACCATTATATGATATCCATTTGGGGTCTTCAAATCTATGCAATATATCATGGAGACTTACTTTGCAAAATTTCTTCCAAATCCTCTTTTCTAGTTGTCAATTAGGCCTTCATAACTATGTCTTGACTGTGACTCAAGACAGACAAATTTGCTAAACCTACACCTTACAAATCACCTTCATGGGGTTCTAGTCACTATCTAGATGTAATATTGAAAATTTTCAAGTTATAACTTCCTCTTAAAGACCTCCAACAGTGCTCAAACTTGTAATTAGGCTTTCCAACATTTACCACCTAAACACTTGTAAATAGGTTGTCACAAATTGCAAAAAGTTGGAATCTTTTCAAGGGATAAAACTTTTAAAATCCCTTTCAAGTCTTCCTCAAGTAACTCACTTACCAATTTTAGAACCTAATTCACCTTAAAAACCTTGCAATCACAAATGATATCAAAACCCTAATGAGGGTTTCCTATAAACCTGGGTAAGGGAATTTGTTCACCAAATCCTTCACATGTACTTTCAAAGCCTAAAACCACTTTAAATAGGTATGTAGTCTCCTTCAAGTACCTTATTTCTTGACAATAATCCCGAAATGACACTTACACTTTCAACAATGGTTGAAATCTGACTGTGTTCACACTAGGACAAGGGATTTTTCAAGCTTCTCTAAGGATTCTAATGAGGAAATGCCTTTCTCCTTCATTGATAAGAATAACTGAGATTTTTTAGAGATTGGGAGGATATGAAGAAAACATTTAAACCAAGATTGAATACTGCTAAAGATTATCATTCTCTACTTTCTCAACTTACTCATATGAAGAAAGAACCAGAAGAGTCCATGAGAGACTTTATGGAAAAACTCAATAAGTTGATTAACAAGATTACCACCATTGCTCGTCCTACTATAGCCAATCTAAAGATAATCTTCATGAATGCCAAGTTACCTTAAGTTATTTTCATTCTATAGAGATTACGAGACTTGGAAAACACTCAATAAATTTCCATTGAAGTAGAAGATGGTCTTGTCTTGTCAAGAAAGATCAAGAATCCTTTAATGAAGGATAAATAAAAATGTTTTAAAGATGAGATCGTTGACTCAATATTGTGAAAGTTGGCCAATGACTTGACCATATTGAATAAATAAGTTTCTCAATGAGCATCTCATCTAAAATGGAACAGCAATTAGATTACAGGATCACCCTAAAGGCTTGCCTTAGAAACTCTACCTGTCAATGCAGTATGCGACGCTGATGAAGATGAAGGAAAACAAGATTTTGAATCAAAAATTGAAGATGAAGGAGAATAATAATTTTCTCAGATTGGATATTGTGAATTTACACTTGATGAAAAATTTGAAGAAACTACAGATAGCAACTCCTATGCAGTATTCACTCTATCACAAAAGGATGTAGTAGGCTCTTCTTTTGCTACCCAAGCTAAGAAATTGAATCCTCAAATGACAACTCCATGAAAAAAAAATCTGAAAGGAGAATCATCAAAGTTCGCTTCAATAGGGGCAGCTGAGAAGAAGCATGGGATTACTTCAACTAATAATCCTTCTTCCTCTTCAAGTAAGTCTCATTCAAATTCCTTTGAAAAATAAGTTTTTTCTGATCTTAAGAACATCCATGTCAATGCTACCATAACCCTCGATATGCCTACCACTCCATCATTCTTTGATATCATTAAACATTTCAAAAAATCCAAAGTTCAAATATACGAGTATGAATACTTGAAAACCCATCCCAAGAAATTTGATGGGCTTATTCATTATATCAAAGGAAGTAGTTTTGTTTCATGTTCTAAAGATGCCACTACCAAAGAACTACCTCATACCTCTCATTCCACTCCTTCCCTGAATTGTCTCTCGTCCACACCCTCCACCTATAGGAAGGTAGAATATTTCTTTATAGCCTTGTTGATCAATGGGTAAAAACTAGATAAGTGTATTATTAAATTTGGTTATTTAGACAATGTCATCCCTGTAAAAGTTTCTAAAGCCCTCGGCCTCTCCCTCTCTCCTACCTCTCACCATTTCCTCTCCATGGAAATGAAATAAGTACCTCTCATTGGACATATCAATGATTCTTAGGTATTATTGGTAGATTTCCTTGACAATAAAATCATAATGAGGATACTTGTAGCAAACATGCCTGCCTCATATGGTATGTTGTTGGTCTGGATTTTTTATCAAGATGTTGGAGAGGATAGGCATCTAGCTTTGTCGCATGCCACCATCCTGGTCAACAGTAAATAAAATAAACTTCTTCCCATCAAGAAAATGAAATATATTGTTCAAAGACCAAATGAGTGAACGGTAGATATCCTGTGTCAAAATTCAAAATATTACAACTTTTTCATGATCTTCGAGGATGATATTGAGCTACCCATATTGGTGGAATAATTTCTAAGCATCACAGAGCCAATCAAAAAACATAATGATGATTTGATGAACTTAGAGTTTAAGAGTATGTACTTCCCATTGGATGAGAGCATGAACATAATTTCTCCACTAGATGTTGATGATGGTCATGAAATTATTGAATTACAACAAAGTAATATATAGGTAATGAGAAATGCAGAACAAGAAAAAGGAGTGATGCCCAGTAACTTCTTGTTAGGTGAGTTCAATGTTTCAAATCATGTTCTCAACATTCATCATGATTTCTTATTCATTGAGTGTGCTTGTGAATACAAATACTTCTCCTTCTCGTTGGGATGGGAAGGAAAGGAATGCAAGAGTGAAAAGATGTTTCAGCCCTCTAAATTCCAATTCACTCAAGGAGATGATAATTTCATCACAGAAATGGACTTCCTAGTTCCTGGTAATCAAGATTGGGAAAGTGATAATTTAAATAGTTCAACTCCGGGGTTTTTTTCATTCCCTTTTCATGAATATGGATAAATTATCAACAAAAAATGGATAGATGCAATGGTGCTTGATTCTAAGGTTGATTTTGTTGAAAATTAAAATATTCTCAATAGGCTTCAAGCTTTCAGTGTTCACTCTACTCAAGAAAAATATGTTTTCACTATGATTATGGTTGTCAAAGCTCAAAATGGACAAGATGAAGAAGATGGTAGTCTCCATGTTTCATTCCCTACCCTAATCTCATTCTCTTTCCAAGATGATGATGTAATTTACATGCCACATTTTATAGGGTTGCATGTTGAGAAAAAACCAAAGTATGAGAAAGATAATTTCTTGGTCCAATTGAGAAACAAAGAAACTCAAGAGGTTAGTGATAATTTTGAAGTTTCCAAAGAATATGCTGAGAATCAACCCATGGAATTGGTGGTCATGAAGAAGATAGACGATTAAAAAAATATGTCTTGGTATGAAAATTATAAGCCAAGTGTGATCAAGACTCTTCTTCACAACAACATTGGAAAATCAGCAACTGGAATTAACTTGGGAATCATTTAATAAATGGAAATAATATGTCAAAGAAACAGAGGTAATGAATTGAATAAGTGGGTCATTAATTACAATAACAATCATGCTAGATTTCTCAACAAGATGAGAAAAGGTTCATATTTCCGTGATCCTGTCAATGGATTTGCAAAAGAAAAACATTCAGTGATACTCGTATATGGGTAAGCACTCGGTATGAATTGGTGCTTCAATGAAAGAGGGTTTTCCCTCACATGTACATAGGTAATTTAGGGCTTCTCATTGTGTGTTTCTCTTCTCTTTTTTTGTTTCATTTTACTTATATGTGTTTGTTTATTGTTGTGTGTGTGTGTTCAATAAAGGAAGTTTCATTGTGTATCTTTGTGGTGACTTTGTATAGCCTAATGGATAAGGCATTGGTCCACATAGTATCTTGATTTTATGGAGTTTTTGTTTGTCTTTTCCTCATTACACTCAATCCATAACAATTCCCCAAGCTAGAGCCAACTATTTTCATGCAAATGTGTAGCATGAAAAATTCAAATTTTCAAGCATGATAACTAAGCCAAATTTGAAAATTTGCTCCTGAGTCTTCCTGATTCCCCCCTCCCCAGTCAGTTTTAATTTTGTACCATACTCATCCTAACCTTTTGGTTCCTCCCAATTTTTTTAAAAATCTTTCCCTGGCATTTGAAATGTTGTGGCAGGGTCATTCATCCCATTTGGTAAAGGGCTTTCAAAGGCTAGTTCTTTGGTAGGCTTGGAAAGGCTAATTTTGGCCTTTTTAGGATAGGTGTACATCCTCCGGGATGGATTTGAAGTCCCAAAATCATATAAAGGTGGTATTGTAGAATTTTGAAAGTGATGGAATTTTTTTAGGAATATTTAGGGAAGTTTTGGAGGTTTGGGAACAACAGTTGTGAAAGTGAATTTTTTCAAGGGTAAGCAATATGTAATAAAAATTAGCACCTGAACTTATGCAAAGAATTCCAGGAGTTTTGTAATGAGTTTTAATGAAAAAAATAGTCATTATAAATATTAAATAATCTTCTAAATTTTGGAATCATAAAATATTTCACAAGACATGATGGCTTCTCATGACAACTCAGTTTTTGTAGACACACCATGATCTCCTGAAGAAGAAGGGGACAATTTTTGGAGATGAAGGATGCATTTTGGTATGAAAACCATCCAATTTTTCTTATAATGGTCTTGGTATTCACAATAATATAAAAATTCATGAGACAATACCTTATAGAGCTTCAGTAATGATCTCTTCAAGTTGTCTCTCTTGCAGGTATGCTTCTCACAGTTAGTCAAATTTTCAAGTGACACATGTCACCTTCTGGTGAGGGCACATTTTTGAGTCACTCTTGTCCCCATTCCAAAGGGGATAGATGTGACATAAAAAATTCCCCTTTTCATCCCTTCGATCTGATTCTTCATATGACTAAGTTCAACTCTCTAAAGGGCTTATTTAGGTTATCTCGCCTCCCTCATCTCACAACTTGTGAATGACACATGACAACATCTAGTGAGGGAAAAAAATTCTACCCCTCTTATCCTCATTCCCAAGGGAACATATGGGACATTAAATTTTCCCCTCTCTATCCCCTCTTCAAGTTCTTCACGTGACCATATCACAACCCCCAAGATCTAGGGCACATTTTCCTCCATCTCTCCATCCTTGCACCTAAAGGTGCCACTTGTCCTCACCTGGTGAGGGTGCATTTTTATGTCCCCCTTGTCAAAATTCAAAAGGGGGTATAAGTGACACAAAAAATTTCCCCATGCTAAGCCATTATAAACCCTATTTTGTTCCCTAACAGCTTCTACCTTATCTGTGAAGAAAATTAGTTATCGGGAAGCCAAAAAACATGAAAAAATTGACATGCTCATTTCTCCTCACAATTTTACCTATCATGCATTTTTTAGGCCATAAAACCTAATAATTATTTATATCACAACCACCATGCTACAAAATTCATTTTTTACTAGCCATGATTGCAAAAAATGATGCTTTTCTCACATTTCTTCATCCAAAAACCTAATTGCACCAATGTTTCAATTGATTTTTATCCTCTCAATCTTGTTGTGATCAGTGAATGTATGAGCCTTAACTAATGGCTTTCATCACAGCTTCAAATCTAAATCATATTCCCTAGAATTTTCTTTTTTGATTTTTGATCATTATAATGGGCAGAACACGAAGAAAATTGGATCATGGGATTATTGCGTAGATTCGAATCCGATGATGATGTTTTCGTTGCAAATAGAGACTAGTAAGTGACCTTTCTAAAAAAAGATAATTTTCAGTGCTTGCACTTACTAAAAATAATAACCCTCTAAATTTTAAAAATTTCAAGTTGCGATCACTTATCATATCCGAAAATAGTGAAAATGGCAAGCAGGGTAAAACAGACAATTTTCCCAAAATAACAGGTCTGGGAAAAACAACCTGCTAAAAATAGAAACTTGAATAAAATGGTAAAGCATCATCAATCGAGGTAAATGGAGAGTGCCAAGAGACTCAAAAGATAAAATTTGAGTAAAAGGGAAAATTTTCCCAAAAAATAACTCCTGGGTTGACCTGCCAAAAATAGAAAGCCTCGGTTTTCAGTACTCAAAGTTGCGGTTGGAATTATTTTCACTCATCTCACTACTTTTTGAAATCCTCACAATGTTGTAAGGTGATTTTATAGTGAAAAAAAGGAAATTAACTATCTACAAGGATCCAGAAGTACCGTCTTAAGCACATTTGTATCAAGGAGCAAGGCAAAGTATATTGAGGTGCAACAGTTGAAAGCCAGAGGCATTGTTCATTATTCAAAGAGTTTAAAGAGATCTAAGGACTCCGTTGAAACCCAAGCCAAAGAATCATCAGGTCTCAATCCACCATCATCTCTCTAGTGAGTTGGTTGAGTTGAGCTAGGTGAGTTGATTAACCTGGGTGAGCTAGTTGAGCTTGGTGAGTTGGGTGAGCTGGGTGAGCTTATTGAGCTAGCCAAGTCAAGTGAGCTAGTCAAGAGCCCATATGTTTTCCATGAAGGGACACATTAAAATTGAAATCAGTCTAACTGGTGACAACTTCTCAAACAATCCATTCATGAGCCATCCCTTTAATCCACACTGTGAAGGCCTATTTCAGTAATTGAAGGAGAAGCATCAAGAAACTTGAGCACTGCAAGTTGTATATCATGATCAAGGGCCAATGGTTAAAGAATAAGGAACAAGATAGTGACCCTCAATCTCACTATGATATCAAGAAGGAACCATCATAAGTGATGTATATGTCTGTCTCAAGCTCGCGTCAAAAGGTATCACAACAGTGTTTCTAAACACTCAATTGATAGTATGAGGTGTCTGTGCATCTTACAGATAGAGGATATTGTGATCACCATGCCTCAGATAAAAAAATTCTTCAACAAAAAATTAGTCAATACCTTTCCTTTCTCCCTTCTCTCTCTCCATATTCTAATTTTTAATTTAGAATGTACTTTTAGTTGTTTTGTCCTATTCACTTAAGAGATAAAAAATATTTGTAAATTGTAAAATTATTTTCTCAAAATTAAAAGAGAGTTACTTAATTTATCTCTTCTAATGGTAATTGATGGGTCACAAGTGGAATAGGATAAATTGAAGAGTCATGTTGGGGGTAGAAAAAGTGGAAATATATGATGCTATAAATTGAAATTTCCTCTACATTCCAAAGGATCTTGAAAGTTTAGTGCTTCATTTATTCCATCTCATTTTATTATGTTTTCATCTACTCTCTCTCTCTTTTTTCTGCAACTTTGCAAGCATAGTGATCTTGAATAACTAGTATGGAACTTGGTGTCCTTAAATGACAAATCTAAAGAACTGTATGTCTCTAGTTTGTTAGTCTTGTTAATTTCCTACATTGTTTTTTTCCTCTAATTGAATGTGAATCTACTCCAGTTATTTTGTGTGAACTCTTCTAGTGCCTACTGACAATAATAACCTTCTCTTTCCTATTTTCTCTCTTTTACCCTTCATTTCTGTAAATTTCTCCCTTGTACTCCATAAAATAACTTTGTCACAAGTTCAGTGAAGTGTTCTTATGTGATCGCCGACCTATTCGGCCACCCCACAAAACTATATTGGTTTACATTCAATAGTGGGATCCTCCCCATACACAAAAAGGGGGGGCGTATCCCCGTGAACATTGGTGGAAAAACATAATTTGTAACATGACAAATTATTTCACCAACATGACCCTTGTTTCTTGTTTGATCATGAAAATAGGAAATCTCCTAGGAAGAAATCCCCTCCATTAGTGCTTCTCTTATCATATTGCCTTCTTGCCTAGTCAACATCCGTATAAGCTATCATGTAAAAACCAATCCATACTCCATAGTCCCTTTGAGATATCTAAAAATCCTCTTGACTGATTGCACGTGACTATTATTTGGATCATATTGATATCTTCCTGTAAGTCCTACTTCTTGCATGATATCAAGCTTAGAAGCAGTGGAATACAAAAAACTTCCAATCATAGACCTATATATTTTCTAATCCACCTTTGGTGATTCATCTTACTTGCTTAGATTATGCCCTGTACTCATAGGTGTACTAACATGCTTGTTATCCTCCATTCCAAAAAAATTCAAATTTTCTCTAATATACTTTGATTGTAAAATGAAAATAGATTTTTCTAATTGAATAATATGCAAGCCAAGAAAAAATTACAACTCTCCTACAATAGAAAGATTTCAGTTGGAAAATTGTAACAAAGCATAGCTTTCATATTTTAAAGAAATTGAACAAACATCTTATTCTAGCATTACCAAACTTTAAGAAGGTATTCCAATTTTATTTTGATGCAAGTGGGACAGTGGTCGCTAATGTTTTCAGTCAAGAAAGTAAGATTTTTACTTATTTTAACAAGAAATTTAATGAAGCTAAGAAAAAATAGTTAGCTTATGATCAATATTTTTATACAATTGTTAAAATTAAAGTGGAAACACTACTTTTTACCTAAGGAGTTCATTTTATACATGGACCATCAAGCATTGCAATTTATAAACAGCCAAAGTTAAAACCAAAAGAACATGAAATAGAGTGAGTTTCTTCAAAATTACTCACTTGTTTTGAATCATAGAAGTGGGAAGTTGAATACAATTTTTGATGCATCGAGTACAAGATGTTTTTCATTTCATGACATGAGGATATAAGTATTTGGTTTCACTATATGAGAGAGTTTTATGAGGAATATTTAGATTTTGGGAAAACTTGGGTAGTGTGAAAGAGCCCAACCAATATGGATAAGTCTTTGTTGTTGGATTTCTTGATACAATAAGGGTTTTTGTTTAAAGAATATCCAAGGTGTATACCTCATAGTTTAGTAAGGGAGAAATATATAAGAGAAAATCATAGAAGTGGATTAGCCAGAAATTTTGGAGTAGATAAAACAATGGTGCAACTAAGTGAGAATTACTATTGGCTGAGGATAGGAATGAATGTGAAGAATTTTTTACAACATTATAGGATTCGTTATTATTCAAAAGAGAAAATTTAGAGTACGCATTTGTATCAACCATTGCTAATACTATAACAACCATGGGAATATATGAACATGTGGATTTATTCTTGCGCTACAAAGAAATTAAAGAGGTGATGATTTTATCTATCTTGTTGTGGATAGATTCTCAAAGATAACATACTTCATAGCTTGCAAAAAGACTAATGATGTCACCCATGTTGCAACTTTTTTTTCTTGAACATAGTAAGGTTGTATGGTTTTCCGAAGAGCACTACCTCGAATAGAGATATGAAATTTGTTGGGCATGTTAAGATATCTTTGTGGAAAAATTTAGTGTCGCATTGTAGTCTAGTAAGATAGCACAACATAGTCGAGCACCTTAGAACCCCACTTATACATAGGTCTAAGTGCTCACCCGAAGCATGTGCAACTCCACCAAGTTCCTTCTATGGCAGAAATCAAGACATGGTCCCTATAGACATGATTAACACAACATGAAATATATGTTCCATATGAAAATTATATTATATGCACAGATAATTGATCATAAAGGAGCTTATATTCATTCATCAACATATATAATTAGTAACAGAATCTGGATGCTAATTACACCACATGCATATCTTCATAGTTTGGAAATCCATTACAACACATCACTCAGATACTTAACAGTGCACATACAAACTCACGCATCCTTACATACAGATTTGGACACACTTACAAACACATACACATATTCACCACATACACTACACACACACACACACATGCTCCTTCCCTTTACATGGAAATCTATACATATTTATAGGGTGATAATTTTTCCTTCACCACTTTCATACTTTAATGTATTAATAAGTAGTTCCTAAATATAATTTACATGTTTGTGCTTTCCTATAATTAGGTGTCATCCTTTGGTCTCTATAAGACACTTGTTGTGTTCTATAAATAGCCCCTGCTTTACCCCAATTGTATCCGCTATAATATGATCTGTCCCCACACTATAAATAGCTTGTTTTATTTCCCATGTCATGCTATAATTATCGTTCTCCATCCATAAATGGACTATATTTATCTTTCTTTGTTGAACATGTCATCTCTACTTTTGTCTATTTTTAGCTCATTCCACAATTCTGGCTAACTCTTGTTCTTTCTTCCCTTGTGCATGAACCTTTTGTGCATCCTCTTCTCTCACCTTCACATGCAACTTCAAAACAATTTGTTACTTATGCAAATACTTCATCCATGATTACACATGCACCTTCATGCATCCCTCTTCCTTCACCCATGTCTTCATACTTAACTACTTCTTCAATCCAACATTACCCCACACTAGGGATATTTTCTATCCTCGAAAGTAATTCAATCAATGAATGAAGGAATACATAATATTTTCCCAACAAATAATTTGGGAAACTCCTAAAATAATGTAAATAATTTGTACTTTTGTGCGCTCTAAAACTAGGCTCGAGGCGTTAGTAGGAGTTCAGGAAATTCGACATTGATTAATGCCTCTAGTTTTTTCCATTCTTCCAGCATAATATTTGACCTTCTTAGTGTTGATTCAAAAATATTGGGAATCTTCTCCAGGGTAATTTTTCTAGCCTTATCTTACAACTCCTTAAAAATAACATCCCATTCTTCATCCATACCTTCCAAGTTATCTACCCTCCTCATTACCATGGTTTGCAACTCTCCTAGCCTCGCCTCTATCCTATCACACTTAAACCTTATTAAATTCTTTCTTTTCCGCTAGTTATTACAAAAAAAAATTGCACACGACCTTATTTACCATGTATAAAAATCCTACAAGTGCTCCAATTCTACTTCATCTTCTGTGAGGTGTGCACTTATTATTTTGGTGTCTTTAAACCTACCAAAAAATTTCATCCCTCTGCGTGGGTTTCTTCATTACAAATCCTTGTTTTTCATACACCTTGAATTTTTGGTCCATATTTTCCATCTTCTCTTATGCTAAGTCATATGATGTCGACCCTTGTCCCTTATTTTCATTCTCAATCAATAATTCAACTAATTCTTCAAGGGTTTCAATTTCCAATGCACATTATCGGATGTGCCACTTTGGTATTTACAGAGGTTGGCTAGATTTTTTACTTATTCAATTATATAGCCAACTTCTTATTATGTTTTCTTATATCTTTTAGGTCCTCTTAGGCATCACACAATGCTACTCCCTTATTGATATTCATTCTCCCTACCTTGTAAACTATTTTATTCAAGGCATCATTTGCCTACTCATTTGAAAGTTGAGTTAAGTCAAAATTGTAAAGACCTTTGATGGGTCCTTCTTCCCATGTAACTCAATTACTGACTCTTTCTTCACCTCAAACTCTGGCTCCTCAATGTGTATCTGCATCGGGAAGGAAAACATCTTGCACGTATGGGATTCATTCTTGTTGAACATATCCCAAAAATATATTTGTTTGGTTTCCACATAGCTTTGAAATATTCCTATGATAAGCTTGGTTGTACCATCTTGGTATGATAGGATTGGGTGAGGAGATGACCTTGGTGGAGCACATCATCCTGATCCCACTATTGTGAATTGACTGCATGGTGTTTTTTGTGCAGGACCAACATCCTCTTTCTCATCCTCTCCTCTAAGTCATGAACCCTCTTATTCTTCCTCATGTTATTCCTCCTCTTCATGATCCTCTTCACGCTCCTCTTTTTGTTCCTCTTCGCACATGTTCACTTCATAATAGAATAATCTCTCATGTTCATATTCCTATTCATGCTCCTTTTCATGCTCTTCTTCATCAACAATTTGTATCACTGGAGATCCCCTTCTCCTTTGCATGTCTTCACCTATTTAAAGGGTTTATTCCTCATGATGCTCCCTCGGTAGTTCTTCTTCCTCTTCTTTGAAGTTGGGCCTCCACGTTTCTCTAATTGGGGCAGTTGGAGAAACTTGAGGAGTGTGTAATGTGCTTGCTTCCTATTTCTTCTCTCGCATCCTCTTTCATGTGTTGTGGTCTAGTTACCATTTTATCTATTCTTCCTCTTCTTCTTCTTTTGGAGTGGGTTCACACCTACGCTTAGGTATTCTCATTGTTTTTACCCTTGATGGGGATGGTGCAAGAACGGTGATGTACACTTTAACCACCTTACCATCCTTCAGCTTGGGATTTAATTAGATGTACACCTGACATGCCTCCTTCCCTACCACTAATGTCATGATGGGATTAAGGCCCATCATATTATACTCCATTTTCTCCACGTAGGGTGCCTTGGTCTCATATTCGTATGTCTTGTGCATGGTGTGGTAGTAAACATCTACCTTATCAGTGTTGACCTTAAGAAGTTGCATGTCTTGGATCCTACTGACTGCTCTCTTGAAGTATTTGGAAGTGAATAAAAATAGTAGTTTACACCAAGGGACCATCTCTCCGTTTACTAGCAAAACCTTTCTAAGGCTGAAGTGTTGCATAACCATGAAGTATGCTTGCCCTCGTAACTTTGTTGGTAGCTCTCTAGGCATGCATCATTCATTCTCAAAGGTATCATGTAAATTTTTATACCATTTTTCCAAGTGTGCCTTATAAGTATTTGTGACCCTACCATCACAAGTATATTTGGTAAATCTCCTTGTTGGTGATCACTGCTCCAAGGGATGCTCCCATTATTTCCATTCTGGTCCATCCCACACTCTGATCTCCTAGAATACTATAAGGATAAAAAATTGACCCCCATGGAATCTTCTCCCCTCTGTCATGTTGGATTTTCACCTCTTCGATGATGCCCTCAGTGATGTACTGAGAAATATTGTATCTAGTGCCTTACATCATCTTATGCACAATGTGCAAGAATTTATTATTCACTTCATTCCATCACTCATAGGAGCCTAGCTTGCAGCTTACCAAGTGTGTCACTACTCTCATCCCAAGGTCCACAATGTTAGTGAAACTAAACACGTGGCCTCCCCAATGATAGTGCAGTTTGGTTTTCGTCTCCTCCACTACGACCTCATCATGTATATATAAAGAAATTTATGTGCCTCTATCGCACAACCTCAGTCACTTTGCCGATAAATTACACGGTGATTTTCATCCTTATTCTCGTGAAATAAAAGTATTCTTCATGGAATTTTAATATTAGTCATTGAAATAGGTGTGTAGGCTTACCAAAGAATGTTAATTCAAAAAATTGTAGGACCCCGACATTTACCAAGTTCTTACGCATTTCGTCATCTATCAAATTTTCCCTGTCGTGGTTAAATGAAGTGTCTTTGTTATGACATCATTTCTGATCTCACTTTTGTGCCTCGGTAGATGGTGATTATACTCACTAACTTTACACTTCAAGATTTGTGACGTCTAAAGTCTTCCAACTATTACTTCCTAATGGTATTGCATATTTTGGGACCCTGTCATCATGGGTTTCCTTTATTGGATTTTTTAAATTAGGTGCCCTCTTCACTAGTGTCATTACTTACTTGGTGATCTCTTTATCTACTATCTTTGCTAATTACGTGCCTTAGGTGCTCAATCTTCTGTAAAATGTGAATTTCGTGAAACTACAAGTCTTAGTTGCTTAATCCTTGAATATACCATGTGCCCAATCCTAGAAACTAGATGAGCCAACTTTGTACTTATTAAACCCCTCTTACAGCTTTTAAACCCTTCTAGTAGCTTCCACTTTGTTGTTTTTCATAAACCCAAGGATCTCTCTAGTTCTTAAACTGATTTGGTCACATTCGTCGTTGCTCAGTCACAACCCACATTGGTTCACATTGGTTGCATTGGTTTGGAAAAGATCTAATGAGCACAAATTCTCAATTCGCAATGTGAAAATGACAATGTCACTTTCTCCCTTTTATATATTTCTAATTTTCTATCGCATTAAATGTGCTCACCTACCACTACTTTTTGGCTTTAATACATTTTTTTTGGTTTTCCCACCTTTTTCTATATAATCTGGTATTATCATAAAATTCTACCACATGCAACACTCCATGATATTCATAACCTTCTTTCACATGTGTAACAGTCCTTAACCTTCTAGTGAGCCACTACTTCTTAAGTTTCAGAACCTCTTTGTGTGCACTTCTTTGTGTCATACATCTTCCTTTGCACCACTTACCAAGTAGTTTACCTCGATGCCTCTCCCATATTATACTACTCACCACTCCCTCATCACCAGTTTCCATATGATAAAATCTACCAATCTATGTACACTCGTGTCTTATCAAGATAATCATCATAATAATTTCTCTAGAATGCACACGGTTAGCCACTTCAAGCATTTTTACATCGCTCGTCTTTTTCACCTACCGCACACTAAAAGTATGCACATTCCTTTGCATTGTTAGAATAAAAATGGAATGAGATGGGGGTGAATAAGTACTTTAAAAATGTAAACAATTTCATATTTACTTGCTTGAAATATAAATGATTCAACCCTTAATTTGTGCACAACATCATACAACATACATTCAAATAACCATGAATAAGAGAGAGAACACCATAACACAAGATATAAGTGGGAAACCCTCAAGGGGAAGAAAACCCATTGAAACTTCTGATTATATTACTCAAATAAAACTTATTTAGTGAAGCACCAACTTCACAAGGAGCACTAACCCCTAGTTTAGTAGAGCACCAACCCTACAAGAAGCACCAACCCCTAGTTTAGTGAAGCACCAACTCCACAAGGAGGCTATAATCCCCTAAGATGATCAAACACCCACTCAACCACCTCTTTTTGAAGATATATTATTTCTTGTTGCTGCAAGAATTGATGGAGATCACAACTTCAGCTCACACACCTTCAAACCCTCATGGACTCAACTTAATATATATCTTTCTTTCATCACCTGTCTTATCTTCAAAACCTTACACACATGTTATATATCACTCCTAAACCTATCAAACACTCTCTCAAATATAAATATATTCTCTCATACATGTTTCACTCTTACACTTGGGTCACAATTTTTCCCTCTCATATAACTAGTGCTAATTTGAATTTAAACTTCACTTTTATATGCACTCAACATAAAAAAACATAAAGGAGGCCAGTAATTAAGATTTACTTAGACAAATAAATTAATAAAAAAATCCAAACACATTCATAAAAACATTCATATTAGGACTATGTAGGTTAGTCATGCCCAAATGCACCAAACTAGCTCAAAACCCCATCACCTGGATGAGCTCAAACCACAAACACCATAACCATGATTATTCAAGCTCCAAAATTTCTAAAACATGTCAAATATGACATTAAAACATCATCCATTTTCATTAATTATATTTCACTAATCAAATTATTCATAACTTAACCCCAAAGGCTTATATCCTTCACCAAACAGGTGTTTCCAGGAACCAGTATTCACCTTTGGGACTCAAGACCACCCAAGAACACCTAAACTATGGCATGTATCCACTCATTGGAATAACCTAAAATTATAGATCACATCCATGCTCTTTATAGCTCATGAAAGATCCATATGTGCAAACTACACCAATTTCCTCTTCACTAAATTGACCTTCCTAAAAAGCAACTTTAGAAACACAACTAGTTTACACTCTTACTGTTATTCTAAAGACCTCAAAATTCCTTTAATGGGAAAAAAATTCATCCCTATTCAATCTCAAAATTATATCAAACATCAACCAATCCATATCATTATTTTTCTACCTCATTCTTTCAGCAAAAGCAATCTTGTCATGAGAAACAAGAAACCTTATTCTTCACAAAATGAGTTGGTTTACCTAACAAACCTCATCATCAAGACACAAAAATTATACCATGGGAAATACCTATGAATATAATTTCCATAACATATTACATTTACTTCTAACTCTAAGTGGAAGGCCTTCAACCAAGTCCATCTTTTAAAACTACTTGAAACAGCCCCAAAACCGCCTTAAGACCAGTCTTCATAAATAGGGAATTGTTGGTGAGAAATATTATCAATATGACAAATTAGGTGTCTCTGCCAATGTTCACGTGGATACGCCCCTCTACATTGAATGGTAAAAATCTCATTATTGAATGTAACTAATCAAAACCCTATCTAAATGTTGTGGGTGGTCGAATTAATCAATGAGCACACAGGGACACTCTACTGACCATGTGGTAAAGTGATCGTACGGAGGTACAAGGGAGGAAATTATAGAATTGAGGGGAAATGGGGGGAAATTAGTCAAGGAATATTATTGGTGTGAGTAGATTATAGATCTCACATCCAGTAACCGAAGTAGTACAACATCCAATATAGAAGAAAGCAATAATGAAGCGGTTAGTGAGACAAACCAAACCCACATAGATACAAATTTATTTGAGGCTCATTCATCAAAGACACAAATCTCTCTTTGATCACCATGCTTACAAATTGCATCCAATAGGGAAATAGAGGAAAAACAAGAAATGAAAAATAGAATAAGTGTAGCTTTTATTTCATGTGTAGTAATGAATACGAGGCTTTAACCAAGCTACCACAATTCACAATGCTATAGAGTATAAGTTCTTCAAAATTCAAAATCCTTTGGAATGGATAAGCCATCCCAATTTATACAACTTGAATTGAAATTTCATTTCCCTCACATGACTCTTCGTATTCCTATTCCACTTGTGACCTTTCGCTTTTCATTAAATTAAGTATTTCTCTTATAAATTTGAGAAACCTCCTTTGAATTATTTCTAGACAACTCCAATTGAGATTTTAGAAACGCTGTTGAATTCTTTTCCCGTAATTCAAGCAATCACTCTGAACCATGAAGTATCATCATTCCTTCATTCTTCTGGTTACACACTTGACCGAGAAGCTGAAACAATCACTCAGTAGAGAAAAGCATGAAAATCCCTATGAAATTAAATTTCCTGGTCCCTGGGACACCTTATTGCACTAAAAAATACAACTTACTATTTTTAGTGAGTGTTAGAATTCATTTTTCTGGATCAAAATTGATGATGTTATCCTGGATGATCGCCCCTCAATATACTCCTTCTGTGGAAACTTCTATTTTAGTATGACTTACTATTAATAGTAATCACCCGTATGGGATACTTTTTATTTTTAGTAAGTGGTGATTTTGACCCTTTTTCAGCTCTGCCCACTGAAATTATTCCTCTAGACCACTTATATGCACAATGTTTATGTCAAAACTGCCTTCTGTGTATACTTGCGAAAAATAATGTATCTATGTAGGAGGATTAATATTTTTGGAAAGTGAGTTTTTGGACCTCGGTTTCCAATGAAACAAAAAAATTTGATATGGGTTTTTTAATTTTCAGTGCACCTCTGAAATTTCAGGTCGACCCGGTGTCTAGAAATGGAGATTTTAAATTTCAAAATTTTCACCATAGGAAACTGGGGTTTCATCACTGCAAAAAATATGGGGTGTGTTTTCGAATGCTTTCACTTATATTATAATTTCCTCTAAAATTTTTGATGATTGCAAAAAATTCTATGTCGATTCGTGCACCGGTCTTCAAGTTACAAATATTTTTCACTTCGCAGGTTACGAAGTCATTCTGGCTAAGAATGAGCCAGGATCCTTCAAAAAATTCATGCTTTCTCTTGTTTTTTATTCTTTTGATAATGATGAAATGACAGCAATGGAGGAAGGATGAAAATGGTGGAGGAATATTTGAGCAAAAATCTAGTTGAGTTTCGACGGTGGATGGAGAGATGGTGGGAGAAAGAGCGAAAAATGGCTAATTCCTGCCTTTCAAGATTTTGAAAATGAATAGAGGGGATGGGATATATTTTTTTTCCCCATTGTCCCTTTAGTTTTGGTACAATATGTGCACAAAAATTTTCCTAATCCTGGTGTTTCCAAGTTTCAGTCAATCATTCGCTGAGAGGAATAGAGGAGGGGACTAAAAACAAGCACTTGGACGCCCAAAAATGGTCGTATGAGGAACATGGAAGCTAAAAAGGGATGGGGTGCCTTTTCTTGTCCCTATTTTCCCCTTTGAAAGGTGAAAAATGTGCTCAAAAATTCACCCTAGCCTCACAGTGACAAGTGGCGCACATGTGAGAGTACTTGGAGGAGCAAGTCAAACTGGTCAAAAGAGCTTAACAAGTGTTGTCATGGTCATATGAGTGTCTAAAAGGCTAAATTGGGGTGGCACGTAATTTTTGTAACTTCGTGTCCCTTTTTTAAGGTGTGATGGGGACATTAAATTACACCTTAACGTGGTTATGCCAAGTGTCCCTTTTGAAATTTCACTATGTATCGAATAGCATACCTGGGAGGGCAACTTGAAAAGACCATATCTCAAGCTCCCAAATGAGTTTTTGGGTTATTATTTATATTATTTTGCATGAAAAATACCTTTGGAGACGAATTAGAGGGGTCCCATGAATTTATTCAGCTTGAAATACCTCTAAAAACCTTTGTTTTCTCGAGATCTCCCGCTGTGCATACAAAGAATGACTTGGCCTGAAAAATGCATGGTGCTTTTGGTATATCTAATTTCACCAACATGTGGGAGATTGAAATTATTTCCAATTATATATTTTTTGGCTAATAACTCATTCTAGAGATCCATAAATCACTCCTTTAAGTTTAGGTACTTTTTATGGTGCAACCTCCTTCACCCTCAAAAACCTGCTTTTAGTGAATCGACTCCTAAACCTCCGAAACTTCCCAAAAATTTCCTAAATCAGTTCCTTGAAATTTATTTCTCTTGAATACACCTCTATGATGAATATAATTTCCCCATTCTTCTCTTATGATATTTCACCTGGCTTAGAAAGGATGATAAAATCCCCTTCTAAGTATGTTTGTAAACTCACTTTGAAAAGCATTGCTCCAACATGCTTGAATGATCTTGTTTGTTCCTAAATCACCTAGGGGAGGATTGATGACACCATAGATGGAATCCTGGGATACAATGATGGGCTTGAAAATGAGCGGTAGGTTGATCTGGGAGTGCCTGGAGAGGTATAACATGAAATTTTTGACACTAGGGTATAGTTGTCTTGTTTTCAGGTGAGTTTTACCCATGCAAAAACATAGGACAACAGTCGTCTCTAGCTTCAGGACACATTATGGATCGAGTGCAACAAGGACATGAATTGAGAAATCCCAAAATCTCAATTTTATTCATGGACTAATTCCTTATCTGTTGGGCTATAGATTCACTTAGAAAGATATGTTACACAACTTCCCTTATTGAACACACACACACACACACACACACAAAACCAAGGGAAACATAAAATTGGAAAGGAAACACACAACAATAACAAGGGAAACAACCTAAATCACCTATGTACATGCGGGGGACAACCCGCTTTCATTAAAGTGCAAAATTGAATTGAGGGCTTACCTGTAAACGGGTGTCATTGAATGTCATTCTTCTACAAATCCATTGAAAGTTTCATTGAAGTATAAACCTCTTCTCAAATTTTTGAGAATTCTATCTTGATTTCTAGTCTACTTATATGTTCCACCACCTTTGTTGCTTTGATACATTTTTATTGGCTCCTCATCACTTCTTAGATTCATTCCACTTGTTGATTTCTTATCTCTGCCATGAAGATATTCCTTGATTGTACTTGACTTACCATTTCTATTACAAGACATTTTTTCTTCATTATGCATCTGCTTCATGACCACTACTTTTACAGATTGATTTTCGAAAAATGTCTCAGAGATTTTGGAATCATTACCCACCTCTTGATGTTCCATGTTTTTCAATTGTTCCACAGAGTCATCTTTCTCATGCTCTAAATCTTTTTTCATGCACTTCCCTATATAGTGTGTTACTTGTATTACTTTACCTTCTTGGAAAGAGAATGAATTCAAAATTTGGTCTCCAACATAGAGATAGTCATCTTCCTTGCCTTGTCCATTTTTGGATTCATCCTCCATTTTTTTTAGTGCTTCTATTTCTTGAAGGGAGTGAGCACTGAAAGGTTGAAGTATATTGAGAATGTTTCCATTTTGAGCAAGATCAGCCTGAGGAACAAGCAATAGTACGTTTCTCCATTTTTCATTTAGAATGTTTCCATCCTCATGAAAAGGAAATCAGAACAACACTGGACATGAAATTTCATCATCTTCATCTTCCCATTCTTGATCACCTAGAATTGAGAAGTCCATTTTCATAATGAAATCATCTTCTTCTTGTCTCTGTCCCATTTCAAGAGGTGGGGGTGTACTGCAATTCTTGCTTTTCTTACCTTCTTCTTCCAGTGAGAAAGAGAAACTTTCAAGCTCACTAATATACTCATCATATGGAAACTCATTCTGATTCTTGGAAACATGATTGAAAACATTAAAGTTATCTTTCAAGAAGGTACTAAGAATATTTTCTCTTTCTTGATTCACATCTCTCATCACTTCAAGACTGCTTTGTTACAAGTCAAGGTCCACATCACCAACCTCAGCATCCACCAGAGTAATTTCATTTATAAGTACACCTTTTCAAACTCATTTTTCATCAACTCTTCATTGTGTTATTTGACTGGCTCTGTGATGTTTGGACGTCCCTCCACCAATAAGGGATGCTTAAGATCCTCCTCAAAATTCATGAAGAAGTCATGAAGTTTGGAATTTCATCATGGAATGTTTTTCGATGGGTCATTTGGTCGTTGAACAATATACTTAATTTTCCTTATGGGAAGTAGCTTCTTTGTTTTACCGTTGACTGGGATGGTGGCATGTGACCAATTCAATTGTATATCTCCTCCAACATCTCTGTAAAAGCTTTAGCCTAACAACATGCCATATGAGGAGGGCATGTCTTCTACAAGGATTCTCATTGTGATTTTCTTGTCAAGGAAATCTATCAATTCTACCTCAGTATCTTTGACTTACCTAACAAGAGGCACTCGTTTCATCTCCATGGAGAGACATTTATCAGAGGTAGGGGAAAGGGAGATACCCAAAGATTTAGAAAAAATTGTGGGCATGATGTTGTCCAGGAACCAAAGTCAATGATGCAATTATTTATCTTGTACTTTTTGACCAACAAGGCTATGTAGAATGGATCAGCCTTCTTAGATGTAGAGGGTATAGAAGTGAGGAAATTCAGAGTTGGATTGGATTGAGATGCATGTGGTGGTTCTTTAGTGGAGGCATATATAGAAACAAGGATACTTCCTTTGACATGTTGAATGATTCTCTCCAATTTTTTGGAACCAGTTCTTAAGTATTCAAATGCAAACATTTGGATCTTGGACCTTTTGAAATGATCAATGATGTCTAGGGATGAAGAGGTGGTGGGTAAATCATGGGTTATGGTAGCATTAACACAAATGTTTTTAGAAGCTGATTTTCCAAGAGAAGCAGAAGGAGATTTACTTGAAAAGGAAAAAGGATTCTTGGTAGGGGTGGCTTCATGCTTCTTCTCAACTATCCTTTGTTGAATAGGATTTGATGATCTCCTTTATTTGTTTTTCAACAGAGTCTCCATTTGAGGATTCAATTTGTTAATTTGGGAAGTGGAAGAAGATCCAGATTTCTTTCTATACCCAACTTTTGGGATTGGGTGAATACCATATATGAATAAATGTCAATGGATTCTTCATTACCAAGTTTACATTCACAAAAATTGATCCTATCATATTCAAAATCTCCTTCCTCTTCATATCCAAAATTTTCTTATTCATCATCTTCATAGTTCTCGCACATTGCATTGACTGGTGGGGCTTCCAAGGCAAGCCTTCCGGATGTTCCTATGATCTGAGAGATTTGCTTCTTCATAGAAATCATATCATTATCCATTTTTTGAATCACTAGATCAGTGGTCATTAAACCCAAACTTTGACCTTTCTATTTACCATTGGGATTATTTACCTTACTTGATGAAAGATTTTTAGACTCTTCATTTGTAGCATAGTTTTGTGCTTCTTTCAAATTTCATGTTGTGATCTTCTGAATGAAGAATCCACCTTCAATCTTTGTCACAAATCTATAAAGAATATTTCTATCACTATTTTCAAGAGGCACAATCTTTAAGATTCTTCTGATTAACCATTGTATTTATGCTACAAGTCTCACCATAGATTATGTAGACTCCTTTTCATTTGTATTCCAATTGAACCAAAGATTTCATAAGATTTAGTATGTTTCATGTTTGCCCTTCAAATATTGGTTCTAATATTATGCTACAATGATAGATCTTGCTAGGTAAGAGTTAGGAACCAGTTCATCTCAACTTTTCTTACAATGACTCCACAAACAATCTAACAGATATGTCTTCATGTTCGATGCCTAACACATCATATGTGGTGATGAAATTTGATACATGCTCTTGAAGAATTTATGTGTCGTCACCTTTGAACTTTGGAAAGTTCTTGTAGGAACACGTCGGAAGATTATGAAGAGGAAGTGCAAGAGCAAGCGGACCTATATTCCTTCCTCATGGAACAATGGGTTGGGGTCTTTCTCTTTCTTCATCCACCATTTTTTCTTCTGCTTCAATTGCTTCTTTTTTGAATCTTGAAAAATGTAGATTTCTCAATCAGGATTGCAAAGAGGATTTTGATTATTCAGGTACTTTTTTTATTTTTTATATATTTTTTATTTTATGGGCAAAGATCCTTTTTGGGTGCACTTGGGAAAATCTCTCCCCAGTAGAGTCTTTAAAAATTGTTAGTGAGAAAATTTGTCGATATGAAAAATTAGGTGTCTCCACCAACATTCACGGGGCTACACCCCTTTGCATTAAATGGTACATCTCCCATTATTGAAATTAAACTAATCCTAATCCTATCTAAATGTTTTGGGTGGCCAAATTGGTCGGGGATCACACAGGGACACTCCACTGAACCTGTGGAAAAGTGCTTGTACGGGGGTACAAGGGAGGAAATTACAACATTGAGGGGGAAAGGGGGGGAATTATTCAAGGAAGATTACTTCCGTGAGTAGATTACAGAGCTTGAACCCAGGAACCCAATTAGTTTAACATCAAAATAGAAGAAAGAAACAATGAAGCGGTTAGTGAGACAAACCAAACCCACATAGACACAAATTTATTTGAGGCTCATTCTTCAAAGACACAAATCTCTCTTTGATCACCATGTTTACAAATTACATATAAGAGGTAAATAGAGGAAAAATAAGAAAGGGAAAATAGAAGAAGTGTAGCTTTTATTCCATGTGTAGTGATGAATACAAAGCTTCAATCAAGCTACCACAATTCACAATGCTACAGAGTAGAAGTTTTTCAAAATCTGAATCCCTTGGAATGGAGAAGCCATCCCAATTTATACAATTTGAATTGTCCTTTCACCTCCATCACATGACTCTTTGTATTCCTATTCCACTTGTGACCTTTCTCTTTTCATTAAATTAAGTATTTCTCTTATAAATATGAGAAAATACTTATACAATATTAAAATAGGTCACTTAAGTGAATAGGACAAAATACAATGATGAGGCCCAAATAAGAATTAGAATGGAGAGAGAAAGAAGAGGGAGAAAGGGAGAAGAGAGAGAAAATATGCTTTGAAGCATGGATGAAGAACACTCTGTCTCTAATGAAGATCATCTCCACGTTGGTGAATCAGCGAGATTCTCCAATGAAATGAAGAACTGTGAACCTTCAAAATGCTTGCACCTTAAGAAAACTTCTTTGTTAAGGATGTTTGGACACCCTCAAATTTAGTGTTTAGAAACACTGTTGAATGATTCCTTTTGACCGCAAGTCATGACGATCCCTTCTGAAGAGATTGAAGCTTGAAACCAATCCTTTGACTCTTCTAGTTAACACTTGACCAAGTTCCATTGACACAGATTACTCACAGAGATGATGCATTTGCATATCCCTGTGAAGTGTGAATTCCATTGTTCCTTTGGACACATTTGCACTGAAAAACTGGAATAACTTACTATTTTTAGCAAGTGTTAGAATTTACTTTTCTAGATCCCAACTGATGATGTTAGCCTGAATGATCACCCTTTAGTGCACTCCTTCTATGGAAACTGTTATTTTGGTATGACTTACTATTAATAGTAAGCACCCATATGAGATACTTACTATTAATAGTAAGCACCCATATGTGAGACTTACTATTTTTAGTAAGTGGTGATTTTGACCCTTTTTCCAGCTCTACCCACTGAGATTATTCCTCTAGACTGCTTATGTGCACATTGTTTATGTTGAAACTACCTTTTGGATATGCTTTCTAAAAATAGCAGGTGTTTGTGTAGGAGGCTTGCTATTTTTGGAAAGTGGGGTTTTGGACCTCATTTTCTGACGAAACAAACTTTTTTTATATGTTTTTTTCTCTTCAGTGCACATTTGAAATTTCATGTCTACCCGGTGTCTAGAAATGGAGATTTTAATTTTCAAAATTTTTGTCGTGGGAAACTGGGGTTTCTTCGTTGTGAAAAATCTGGGACATGTTTTCAAATGCTTTCACTTGGATTATAATGGCCTCTGAAAATTTTATGATCGTAAAAAATCCCATGTTAACTCGTGCACCAGTCTTCAACTTATGAATATTTTTCACTTAGCAAGTTATTGAGTCATTTTGGAAAAGAACGAGCCTGTAGCCTTTAAAAAATATGTGTTTTCTATTTTTTTCTTCTTTTGATCATGAGTAACATGGTATAGCAATGGATAAATCATGAAAATGGTGGAGGAAAGATTTAATGCAAATATCCAGCTGAGTTTCGATGGTGGATGGAGAGATGGTGGGAGAAAGAGCGAAAAATGGCTAAGTCCCGCCTTTCAAGATTTTGAAAATGAAGAGAGGGGATGGGGTGAATTTTTGTGTCCCCATTTTCCCTTTGGTTTGGGAACAATAGGTGCACAAAAATTCTCCTAATCCTAGTGTTGTCAAGTTTCATTCAATCATTCGCTTAGAGGAATAAAGGAGGGGGCTAAAAACACGCACCTAGAGGCCAAAAAATGGTTGTATGAAGAACCTGTAGACTAAAAAGTAGTGGGGAAAATTTTCTTGTCCCTATTGTCCCCTTTGAAAGGTGCAAAAGGCACTAAAAAATGATCCATAGCCTCACAGTGACAAGTGGCGCACATGCAAGAGTAGGTGGACGAGCAAGTCAAACTAGTCAAAGGAGTTTAACAAGTGTCGTCGGGGTCATATGACTGTCCAAAAGGCTAAATGGGGGTGGGGCGCAATTTTTTGCACCTCATGTCCCCTTGGTATGGTGCAATGGGGACATGAAATTACACCTTAACCTAGTTATGCCACGTGTCCCTTTAGAAATTTCACTAAGTATCGAATAGCATACCTTGGAGGGCAACTTGAAAAGACCATATCTTGAGCTCCCGAATGAGTTTTTTGGTGATTCTTTATATAATTTTGCATGCAAAATAAATTTTGCAACAAATGGGAGGGGTCTGTATGCACCCAAATTTACACATGATACATAGTTGGAAATGGTTCAAAATTCCCTAATGATGATTCATGTCTTTTCCAAAGGTGTTTGAGCTCCTTTACCTCTTTACAGTTCATATTTGTATCTTAGATTACCTTACTTAGCCATTTCCTACTTTTCCATGGATTTCTGCATCATTTTTCCTTAAGTTTTGGCCTTAAGTTACACAACTGCCACCCTACCTAGGCGGCGGATGCACAACCACCACCCTACTTGGGCAGTGGTTGTGTAAACGCCACCTTGTGTAGACTGGCAGTTCCATGTGAATTGGTTGAGACTTCCCATACGTGAATTGGACACATGTTAACTCACTCTAGTTCACATGTAGCACACATTTCTCAGTCATTTTGGCTGATTTTAAGCTTAATTGATTTGTATCAACCTCCTCTTCCACTTCTAATTTGTGATTGAGAGTTAAACTACCCCTCCATGTTGTGATCTGGAATCCCATTGCTGCCAAATGGCTTAGACCATTTCCCACCCTATGTTCTATAAAACCAATGCTTCTTCTCAAGCAAATGGCTAGATATTTTTAATGTGATTGCACTATTATACTACTAAAATATTTCTAGAGACCACAAAACTAAGCATTGTTCTCTTGCGTTGTTCTTCCTCTACCTGTATTACTACCAAACCACTTACAAGACACCATTACTCCAACGCCTTCTTCTTTGCTTCCTCTATATTCCTAGTTCCCTGGACTCATGTGGACACAGAAGATTGGAAAATATAACTGAGGGGACACAAAGTGATACCACAACTGGCATTGCCTCAGTACTACAGTTTCCAAGTTGGGGTTGCTATTGAGTTTCTTCATTTCTTTATTTCTAAATCCATACGTACACTTATTTACTAGAGTAGAAAAAATAATTTCCATTTCAATTGCTATAATAGATAGATTAAATATTGTAACTTCCATTTCTTTTGAAAATCTTATGGTGATATATAGCTTCCCTACATATCCCTATGGGTTTACAAGGTAAGTGTGTCTGGAGGAATGCTTCTGCATTAATTTTGAGTCAACTACAATATATTTTCATTTGTAAAATCTCCATTGAATCCTTCTTTACTTTTTTGGGGAAGTTACAGGGGGAAAAAAGCTTCTGAGAAGCTTTGATTTCTTCCCATGCCTCTTAGCCAGAACAGAGGATTCACATCCACAATTCCATTTTAGAAAATCTTTGTTTGATTAGGATAGATTAGATATACTATTGCATAGATGTTGGGCCATTAAAATATTGACTAAGTACAAAAAGGTGCATAAGTGCGCAAGGCCTAAGTTGAGGGGTGGGCGCACAAGGAGAAGGTGTGCAAGGTAGGGCTCTAGGAGGGTTTTAGAAGGACCCATGATATGCATTGGCAGAACAAGGTCTCGGGACTTAGCCATGTTTGGTGTATCGGGCAGGACATGAGAAAAGTGTGACCCGCCTGAACATGATGAATGGATAAGGTGCCAGCGTAGTGACAGGTTGGCCTAGGAAGGAATATGCCCCATGATGGAAGCTTCTAGAAGACCATCATGGTAAGGAGTGGAGAGCTCAGGCCTAGAGGAGCATGCTCCCATGGAGGACCACATCTGGACACTTGGTGACATATTTGAAGCCTTAGAAAGGTGGTTTGGCAGTTTAAGGGTCTTATAAATACAAGCACCTTCAGAGGAATAAAAAAAAGGGAGAGAGGTCAATAGAGAGCGGACCTCTTCAGAAATGTTGCAAGGAGTTGTATTGGTTTCGGTAGATGAAATATAGGAGAAGGATGCATCAATGGGCTTGGGATTGTAAATTTTATTTTTAAGAGCTAAGGGATGTAAATCCAGTTATGATGTATGACTTCGGTTTGCCTTACTATGATGTTCTGTAATGGATCTAACGGATGTAATGAGGTTACAAACTTATTTGAATATGATCATTAATGATTTTGGTCCATACATATATCTTCATAGTTATATTTCATGTATGTTTATGGAATGAATATGAATCCTTATGCATTTTCCTTTCTATTTTGGGTCAGTCTTATAATCTGTTAAGTATCTTTTTGTTTAGAATGACTGCACTGATCTAGAAGCCGTTCTGAGCTCTATGATGATTGCATGTCTCATTTCCAATCACTCTCTTTAAGTTCCTATCATAGGTGATATTTCCCTCTAAACTCACATAAAGGAGAGACTCGGCACCCGCACGTGCCTCGGGTGAGCGCCCACTGCCCGCTGGGTGATAGGCCGACGTGCATGGGATTCCCTTGTTCTTTGGTGAGTGTAAACATGACTACATCTTGGTTCCATTGCCGGGACATCTTTTCAAAGTTGTAGTGCAAAATAGCATACATCATGATCTATGCAATGAGTGATGATAGAGCATTTAACTTTGGAAGGTGTTGAAACATGGTTTAAGAGCACAGAGGATGAATTTTCTCAAAGATTTAGCACTAGACCTGAGTTTGATGCACATAGATGGGTAGAAGAGAACCTCTACCATGATTTGTATAAAACCTTTTTCTTTTTCTTCCCAATAGAGATGTATGAATGGCTCTTAGCATATGCATCTAGATCAAGCTGGTATTATAGATCATGCGTATGGACCCAAGAAGAGTACCAAAGGCTATAAGATGCAAATCTGACGTGGAATCGTGTTGTGGATCATTGGTGGAAAGGGGTGTTGGCTAGCTACACCCTAGAATATGCTATTTCCACATATTCTTGTCCGGAAGTTGCTGAATTTGAATTTCTGCAGGGGCCCAAAGGATCATTTCTATGTGTTATTCCTCTGGCAATGAATATTTCTATTGTTACCTTGAGTTTAGAGGCATTTCCGATGGTCAGCTAAACCGTTCTAAGCGCTGGGTGTGGAAGCTAGGGTGGAGGAATATGGAAGATATTGCGACTGAGAAAGAAAGGGAGGAAAGACGACTCAAGTATAGTGAAGTGCATGAAAGGGAGATTGTTAGACAAAGCGAGGTTACAAGTGTGATGGATATATGGAGGCAGATGTTGTGGGAAGGATTTGAGGTTCACGCAAAGGACGTGAAACCTAAGCAGTCTGTCCTACCCCATCTTGGCAAGCACATAAGAGAGACTCGTTTGGCTTCTAATGACATTTCATCAAGCAGAGAGAGAAGATTCATTGGCGCGCATCTGAACCCAATAGGTGACCAAACCCTAGCACTTGGTTTTCCAGATCAAGGGAGGAGTATCGATGACCCAGTTGGTATCGGTGGAAGTGACAGATCTGAGCCCAGGAGATACAATTTCTCATTTGGGACTTCTATGCCTACATATACCATTCCAGTGTTTGAGAGATTTTTTGGGAAAAGTACAATCACACTTGGCTTGGGTAATGCATTGGGGAGTGGCGTGGGACACACATCTGGTAGTGGCACAATCTCACAAATGGTTGGTGCACAGTTCAGTGGGAGATTGGGGACTGTACATACCTGAAATTGTAGGGTACTACACCACCAGAACGATGTTACACATACCCCAATGATGATACAAGTCTCCTTGCAAGGTGTTCAGAATCCAGAAAAGCTCACCAGGCATACGTTTGTATCCCACATGCCCCACTCGGCCTCTGCATGCTTTGTTCTACCATTTTCCCCCCTGTTTTCTTACATTTTTTTCTTCAGTGATGAGACCGTCGCCCTGCCTAGGTGGTGGTCCCGTGACCACCGCCCAGGACAAGGCGATGGTCCCATAACCGCCGCCCTGCATAGGGCGGAAATTGTGTTCACGTTTTCCAGATTCTTCTGACAATCGCGTCAAACGTAAATCTTTAATTTCACCTGCTTTCTTCAACCACTTTGGCTTGCATTAATGTTTTTGGTCCCCTGGTAATAGTGTTTTCCCTTTGTTTATAGTAAAAGAGTTCAATTGGGAGTTACCCTCTGGTAAATGCATTTGTTATAAATAGCCAGCTTGTTTTCAAACAAATGGCCCCTCACCTTCTCAATTCTCTTATTCAGTCTTTGAATTTCTTGCTTAGAATTCTACTCAGTTTCATGTTTTGCATCAATTATTAGCTTTCCTTTTAGAAGTCATTCAATCTTCTTGTTTCATCTTGTTCCATTGTTGTTTCCATACAATCAGCTTGGCATAGAGTAGTTTTATCTCTAGATTAGAATCTATTAAAGTTACAGGTTTTGTTTTGTCACAAGGATAGATTCTAAAACTCTCGGTACATTTACGTTGTATTCCCGCAATAAATCCCACTAGGAATTACATAGTCAAGCTCTGTTCACTTGCATGCTATCCCTCTCCTACTCGCATTGTATTCAGTCTATATCCAAAGCTGCCATTGTTCGAATACCATCTTCTATTGATACTATCATATACACACTTTTCTGGATTCACGAGGACAAAAAGGAATGAGGAGATCACACTGAGGGGACGAAATCACACACAACTAGATTTACCACTATTCTGTAAACGCCAGGTTTGAGCTATCAAAGTTCTAGTTACAACATATCAAATAGAGTAGTGAATTATTTTATTTCAGTCAAAAGTTCACTCTCGATATCGCCAGGGAAGTTGTGAGGATTGATAGTTTCTGAGAAACTATGTGATTCATTCCTCACTTCTGAGGTAGGATCGAGAGTCTTTCAATTTAAAATAATTAGTTGCTTAGATATTTAGGATAAAATCACAACTGCACAGGCAAATAGCCACACCAGGCTACTTTGTTTGTTTTAAATTATGTTGCTAGATTAGTTGTTCATTTTTCTAAATATACTAGAATAGTTGCTCTCTAATTTCATTAAAATATGTCATTGAAAATACAAAAATAGAAGAATGCTTGCATAGTGTAAATACATCTTTCGTAATCAGTTTATTAATTTTAGTTAAAAGTTGAATCACTTTGTATGACAATCACAGGACCTAGAGAGCCTAGAGAATATATATTTGAACCAATAGTGCCTCAACCAAATCTACCCACAACATTAGCTGATATAGATCAAGACCTTAGGATACAGGTCTTTTGAGCAACGTGACAAACCTACAAGCAATTAGTGAACAACTGAGAGGTTTAAATATCGAAGACGACAAAGCTTACACATTTTGGTCAAATCATCCTAACTATAGACTGCCTTGATAAAATATCTGAATGACTGTACAAGGATTCGAAAGAGAACAAGTCATTTGGTTGTGATCCTTTAGTTCCACAACCTGACGCAGGAGACCTCCTCGTTGACATAGATACTAGCTTACGCATTCAAGTTGCCAGAACACCTGTAAGGTATTCTGAGAAAATTACACAACTTCTAGTTCTAAACATAGAGGTTGAAAAGGCGTATGATTACTGGATAGTCGGAAGAAGGGATTGATTCTTCACATGACCATAACAGGTCCACAACAACCATGAACTCATGGTTGTGATCCCCAAGTCCCACAACCCAACGGGCCTGCAAATCAATTAAGTATTGACACTGGCTTACGAACGCTGGTATTTAGATCCTCACCACTCCCGCCAGATATTATAACACAGTTCTCCATATTAAATATAGAAGCCAATCAATCTAATATTTTCTGGGCTAGACCAGAAAATCACCCATAGTTCACTACAAATCCACTACACCTCCTATCACCATTTTCATGACCTTGTCTGGAGATATATACGAAGCTCCCACAGGTCACTTCCCATGTATCCAACAACCAATAAACAGGATCTCGACAGAGCTCAACATTGATTGGAGCCTCCGAACAACTATTATATCCAATCGATCCATTACACCAATTCAAGTTAGGAGGGCCTTTTTCACCTTAGATTCACAGATTCCATTATTGTGTATTGAGGATATAAGATTACCCGATTAGCTTGTCTGTATCCATTCATATTCAACATTCACCGGCTATCTCGACATGACCTCGGGAGGTCAGGTATGAGGAAGAGGTACTTGTAGATTCCCATGCTCGCATGTCACTTTTCCATCGTACAAAATTGGTGAACCCGACGTGAAACAAACAATTCTTCCTCTTTTATTTTCATTTCTCTCATCCACCTTCGCTCTTTCCCATTATTCTGCGGGTATTCATTAACCCCCCGAATATGTCGGGATACGATGCATATGGTAGACCTCTCTCAGGTCTCGAAACAAACTATAGTCAAACAAATAGACAACCATCGCCCTCACTTTCTGCATGGGCTGATAACTATTCAAGTAATTACTTGTCATCTCAAACTCCCCCTCAAAGAACTAGCTCAAGTTCTTCGTTCTGAATTGAGGAGTTAGATCAGCTTGCACAAACACAACAACCAGAGCCATCAGGCTCTAACAATATGACATTTACTGGAGAATCCATTTCATCTCCTCGGGTCTTGTTCAGACCACAGATCAGTAGACAGTCAAATCCACTCCCATTTTTGGATGAGGAGTACTTAGCACACTACACTAAAAGTGAACAATATCTCCAAAATATGTATCCACCTATAGGGAGTTTACAAATACAATCTGATACCCTATTCCAGGAAAACACCCCCATTCCTCCACCTATGGGAAATACCCTCGGTGAAGCTTGGCAGGGTAATGATCAATTCATAGTAGGGTATCACACCCCTTTACAACCTCAAGGTATACAACAAATGCCATTAAGGCAAAGCACTGTGTCTTCACCAATAGAGGTCATTTCAGCCTTAGCTAAAAAGGTTAGAGGGCTGGAACTTGCTCAAGCAAACCAAAATTCATATTTTGGGAAAGTAGGGATCCCCAACCCTCCACATCATCCCAGTCAAGTTGACCTCCTTACAGGAACAGGCACGTTAGGCATGCCTCCTCAACATCCGTATAATTACCCACAACAAACACCAACTAGGACAACATTTTCAAACGCCGCTCCAGTAGAAAACATGACACCTCCTGGCTTGGCACCAAACAACCCATACCAGAACAATGCTCCTCCTTACTTAAACATTTATTCAAAGTCACCACAAGGAGACATGTTCTCTTCTCCTGGGATGTTAGTTCAACCACAGGGATTCCCTTATGTCCCTACAAACGCATATGCTATGCCATATCAACAACCCATTCCACCTCCACCCCCTTAACAAGCACCATCGATGGTCGAGGCCTATGTGGTAGGGACTTATTCAGAATATTTAAAAGAGCCCCTAGACTTCACCATATGAAGTGTTATGCTTCCAAGACCTCTTCCTGATTTACCCAAATACAAAGGGGAAGGGGATCCAAACGCACACATTAAGGCCTATGCCACAGCCATACGGGAGTTACTCCCTTGGGATGGGGTTTTCGCTAAAATATTCCCGAAGACCTTAGAAGGTATTGCCCTTGATTGGTATTACAAAATACCTGAAGCCTCAATACACTCATTTAAACAACTCGTGTCAGAGTTCATCAAATCTTTTGACATGAACAAATTGTTAAGAACAGGGAATCAGGGAGTTCTTGCATATTAAACAAGAACATAATGAATCCACTGCTCATTTTATTCAAAGATGGTGTACGGTTCTCTACTCATCAGCAAGTGCTCCAAACATGGATCAAATGGAACTATGTGATTTATTCCTTAATTCTCTCAATAGAGAGATAAAGGAAGAAGTCCAAAAGTTCCCACTAAGAACTTACGATGAAGTACTTGAGAGTGCTCTCCGAATCGACCAAGCAGCGATAGATAGTGGTCATAAGACATATGGAACAAATGGGAAATTAACCACTCCCAATCAAAACACCGCAGCCTATCCTAATACTGGGAACGCTAATCAAGGACCTAAGATCCTTAACAAGAACCACGGAGTCACAACAGATGGAGTAACTAACCAAGTTAAAAGGGAAAACGTTGTAAACATTTCGCCACCTGTTAATAATCAGTGAAATAAAAATTTTACTCCAACAATCAACGGAGTGGATTTTAATCGTCCACCATGACCACAACAACAACAAAAACAACAAATCCAAACACAAGGTCCAAATCAAAACCCAACTGGATATCAGAGTCAAAACCAAAGGCAACAGCCTCAAAATTTTAACTCTAACAACCAGCAACCTTATCATAATTTTGGGCCACAACAGGTTTTAAATCAACAGCCTCAAAATTATAATCCCAATTTGTATTGTGGCTTCCACAAGATTCAAGGCCATGATACTAGGACTTGTCGTGACTACAATAAATTCATGCAGCGTTTTCCAGAAGATCAAAAACAACTCTTTATAGATATGTTTTTAGAAAATTCTTTAGTACCCACGCCAAACACTTATAGGGGGGCAATTTCCCCTCAAAATGCACCCCTCAAGATCTTTAATGATCCACTCCCAAACCATTCTAACAATAACAGGTTAGATCCTAACGGAACAAACAAGGGTGTTATAACAAGAAACAATGATCATGAGGCTTCAACTTCATTAAATCCACCAGTTGCACCCCAACTAGGAACTCGACCCCAAACTAAGATAGTTGGTTTGGTAGAGTTAGACACTGAGCTACCCATAGAAACCATAACAAGAACACGGGATTATTCTTCTCAACCTACTCCAAGCTTATCCATTGGAACCAGACAATAGTCAACAAACGTTGGTAAAACCCATAGGCACCTATGATTTAATTAATGATTTAACTAAAACCTTCTCTCACATCTCCTTTTTGGATTTGTTAAAGAATTCTCCCACCCACAGGGCTGCCCTCTTAGAAGCATTAGGCCTTGGTCATTTAATCAACATCACTCCTCCTCCGGAAACGCAAGTAAACCATGTAGACTTTGACGTTTATCCTTTGGGGCAGCCAGATAGGGATACTGAATTTATATTTGATATAAGCAAAATGCCAACAGACGCTGAGATTGCACGAAGAGGTGACCCAACTTTACATTTGCAAGTATGGATTTACAATAATTATGTTAAATGTGCAATGGTTGACGATGGGGCAGCAGTTAACATAGTCCCCTTTGCTTTTCTTCAAAAGTTAGGATATGGAGAGACAAACTGTTCCACAACATGAAATACGCTAAGAGGATATGATAGCCTCAAGGCCACTTCAATTGGAACCATAGTTTTACCAGTCACTTTAGGACCCAAGACGGTCCTCACCGAATTTTATATTATAGATCGGGAAACCAACTATAATATGATCCTTGGTCAGCCATGGATACACCAAATGAAGGCAATCCCTTCCATGTTATTCCAAGAAATAAGATTTCTACACTTAGGGAAAATATTTGTGGCACAAGGTGACCCAAAACCCTTCGATATACACCTAGCTGATTTGAAGAAAAGACTGGGCGTTCACTCCGAGTTTGAACTCCCAAAAAATCAACTCATCAAACCAATTAATTCGAAACCAAAAGAAGATTTGATACCCACCACAGAATTAGAAATTACAAATCCAGCCAAGGACATTCCAGCACTCAAAAATGAGACCAATGTTATAAAAATAGTGTCACTAGGGACTACCACAAAAATTGTCGAGTTGCTAGAGAAGGACTTACCTATTCTCCTACCATTTGATTCTATGGGTATGGGACACACCCTGGGAATTGCTTCTCTTCCATCAGACAAATTTTTTTATGGTAGAAGTAACCGAAGCAAAAGAAATAGATACAACAGATATCCCAACATCCATTTTTCCAAGCAAGTATTGGACTCTCCACTTCGATGGAGCTAGATGTCGCTTTGGAGCTGGGGCGGGAGTAATCTTTACTTCACCCGAGGGAAAGATCCTACCTTTCACCTTTAAATTAAACTTTGAATGTACAAACAATGGGGCTGAGTACGAAGCTCTCCTCCTTGGCCTCATCCTAGCTAAAAGAATGGGTGTCAATGACATTAGAGTGCTAGGAGACTCGCAACTAGTTGCAAACCAAGTCTCTGAGGTATATGAAACTAGGGCTGAACATTTACAACTATACAAAACAACAGTGTTAGATCTAAGCAAGGGATTTAACTTCATATCAATTGAAGCAATCCCACGAGAGTAGAACCTTCTCGCAGACTCGATAGCAACCTCAGCTTCCCGTTTCACTCCAAACAGTGAGTTGGAAGATACAAATTTCACAGTATCACTTCGTACCGAACCATTAGTGCGTAAAATATCAACAAACTCACTCCTGACTCATGGAGAAGCTGAGGATGATTTTTCTATCATTGATCACTTTGACGATGATAGAGTCACTCTCGAATATCTAAACGCCTATGCGGAGCTACACCTTGCTCACCGTATAGTTGATCTTTCCCTAATACCACATTCCTCTTCCTATTTTGGAAATCCCATGGTAGAGTCTCCTCCATAGAAGGATCTCGATATCTATGAGATAGAAAATAGAGAAAGCTTGGAAATACCTCCAACACCACCTGAATTTGAAGAAGGTAACACTTCTTTAATAGAAGAAACCATTGACATAAACATTGGAACGGAGGAAGAACCAAAAATTTTGAAGTTGGGATCCTCGTTAACTCCAAAGGAGATAGAAATACACACCCAAATCCTCAAATAACATCAAAAGGATTTCGCATTTAACTATAAAGAAATGACGGACATTGCACCACATGTCATGGTACATAATCTTGTCACTAAACCAGATGCGAAACCAATTAAACAGAAGTCAAGACCAATGAAGCCAAAAGTGGCTCTCATGGTAAAAGAGGAAGTAATAAAACTTCTCCAAGTGGGATTCATCAAGCCCGTTGACTATTCACAATGGGTATCTAATATCGTCCCTGTTCTAAAAAAGAATGGGAAGATACACATTTGCATAGATTTTCGGGATATTAACAAAGCTTGTCCCAAGGATGACTTCCCATTACCATCCATTGATGTTATCGTTGATGCAATACAGCTAGATTTGAACTATTGTCCCTCATGGATGGGTTCTCAGGGTATAATCAGATTAAAATATCTAAACATGATCAAGCCAAAACTACATTCATAACTCCCTGGGGAACATATTGCTACGTTGTCATGCCATTTGGTCTTAAGAACGCCAGTGCTACATATCAGCGGGCAATGACATACATATTCCAAGATCTCATCCATAAAATTGTAGAATCCTATGTGGATGACTTGTTGGCCAAGGCCAAGAAGTGTTGTGATCATCCAGAAGTGCTCCGTATCATCCTCTCACAATTAATTGAATATGGCGTCACATTAAACCCAGAGAAGTGCATGTTTGGTGTGACAGGAGGAAAACTTCTCAGCTATATTATATCTTCACGAGGGATTGATGTTGATCTAGCCAAAATATGGGCTGTTCTCGAAATGATCCCACCATCAGATGAGTCTAGAATCAGGTCATTTCTTAGGAAGCTCATTGCAGTCCAAAGGTTCATCCCAGATTTAAGTTTTTCCATTCATCCAATCAACAATCTATTAAAGAAAGATTATAGCATTAATTGGACTGAAGAATGCAACGAGGCCTTTGAAGTAGTTAAACGCTTCTTGTTGTCTCCACCCATGCTAATGCCTCCCAAACCAGACTGCCCTTTGATCCTATACTCACAAGCCACTCATGTCTCACTAGCCTGCATGCTGGCTCAAGAAGACAATGATAAACGGGAACGTGTGGTCTATTTCATTAGCCGAACGTTGCTCGATTATGAAACATGTTACACACAGGAAGAGAGAGAATGCCTTGCCATAGTCTTTGCAACAAAACATTTAAGACATTACATGTTAAACCAAGAAACGAGGGTCATTGTAAAGACAAATCATTTACGAACGTTTCTCATGCAAGGGTCTTTTTCTAAAAAGACTGGACGTTTCATAACCTTAATGGGAAAATTTGAGTTGACATTCGTAAACCAAAAATCCGTTAAGCGACAAATCATTACAGACTGGTTGGCTGAAAATCCACTAGATGGAGGCGATCTGGTAAATCTGGAATTTCCTGATGAGTGTGTATACTTCGTCGAAACTAGGCCCCCCATCTATACATGTCCTTGGTACACTGATATCATCAATTTTATCATGGACCATACATACTCGAAAGGTGCCACATCATAACAAAGAAGGCGGTTACACATTATCACCACTAAATATGTTGTTTTAGAACAGGTACTCTATCGTAAAGCCTTCGACAGCATGCTTCTAAGATGCGTCGACGCAGAAGAATCCAAAAAGATTCTCCATGAATCCCACGATGGGATATGTGGAAGCCACTTCAGTGGTCATGCCACTACTCACAAAATACATTGGATGGTATATTTTTGGCCCACTCTCTAGCATGATGCAGTGGAATTTGTACGTAAGTGCCATAAATGCCAAGAATTATCTCACAAGATTCACATGTCAGCACAATCCCTGCAGCCAATAGCGACCTCGTGGCCCTTCTCCACATGGGGTCTAGACTTGATAGGGAATTTCTCTCCCTCATCAACCGATGGCCATAATTTTATAATTACAACCACGAGATATTTTACCAAATGGGTGGAGGCCATGCCTCTCACTACAGTACCAGGTTCGGTAATTTCCAAATTCATTCTGAACCAAATTATCTGCAGGTATGGTTTCCCACAAGTCATTATCTTAGATAATGGCACGTCCTTTAAAAATGACGAAGTCTGTGAGTTATGTAGAAAATTCAAGATAAACCATCACATGGCCTCTCTTTACTACCCTCAAGCCAATGGGCAGGTCGAAGCGACAAACAAAACATTAAAATCTATTCTCCTCAAAACAGTCAAGGAGAACAAGCAAGATTGGCATTTAAAACTATATCTGGCCTTGTGGGCCCATCGAACCTCAATAAGAACACCAACAGGAGCAACTCCTTTCTCGCTGGTATTCGGGGCAGAAGAAGTTCTCCCGCTTGAGGTTGAAATACCCAGTCTCTGCATCTCATTACAAGGGATTCTGGATGAAGAAGCTTATAAGGAGGCACACCTCTCTCAACTAGAAAGCCTTGACAAGGCCAGGTTAAATTCTGAACAATGGCACAGAGCCTATGCTGACCGGATGTGTCAGCAGTATAACAAAAAATTCTATGAGCAAGAAATATATGAGGGGGATCTGGTTCTAAGGCTAGACATCCGGATCGATAAGAAAATCGGAAAAGGAAGAAAGTTCTGGCCCAAGTGGTTGGGCCCATACCAAGTCATGAAGGACTACGGAAACAGTGTGTATCTTTTGTGCACACTAGAAGGTGAGGAATTCAGTGAAACTGTCAATTCCTTGCATCTTAAACGTTTTTACGCATAAGAAATTAGAATCACCACTTGTACATTATAGCTACCTACATTGCATTAGTCATTTAGTTGTTTCATTATGTCCACTCATTTCGTAAAAATGGTAGTCTAGGAACTTACTCTTAAGAAAATTATTACAAATTTCTGAAAAATATTGGCAAAAGCATTCAAAACACATCTCTTCAAACATCATCAACTATTTTCAAATCTTCTCATCAAGTTTGACAAACAAGTATTGACGAAAATCATACCAAGGCCTGCATACTTGGTTTTGCTCTTTCTTTCTACTAGGTGAAGTTGTCCTTACCTACGGTCTGTTCTAGAAGCTTCTTGGTGTCACATATATCCCTCTTAAGTCTCTTTGAAAGAAAGGATATCCCAAAGTCACAGATCAAAAGTGTCAAAATCAAATAGAATCAAAAATGCCAAGCAAACAGAATATTTTTATTTTACAAGCTCCTTTTCCCCACCAACCTTCAGTGATAAGCCCACATCTCTTACTAGTGGTGCGAGGTTGGGAAAGGAAAGAAGTGCCCTTACTCGCCTATATCCTACCTTCGTGACAAACCCATGCTTCTTACTAGTGGCATGAGGTAGGGTGTGGGGGTCCATTCACACAAGTTAACAAATCTTGGTATTCTAGAAATACAAATCAAATTATATTAAGTAAAAACAAATGTCCAAATTCCAAAGAGATCAAATCCTCAAAACTAGATTTTGTCCACCAAGTTGCCATTTATAGATCTAAGTCTAGATAAACTAGAAAGTAAATGGCCTTCTAAGCTTGGTGGTATTTTTGAGTAGGGTAAGTGTGTAGGTATAAGTTTGGTTTTTGTCACTGGTTTTTCTGTCTCTCATCATTCCACTCAGTCAAGCTCATACAATTTATGCCCTTCCTAACTCTTGGTGTAGAGCCCTCGCATCTTACTGGTTCCGTGGAGCTAGGAATGGGGCAAGTCATCTCTTTATCACTATACATTCATCACGTTTTGCCAACATAAGAAGAAATCATAGACATTGCCCAAAGAGGTCAAAATTTCAATACTACAATGTGTTAATCATCACATATCAGCATTACAAAAGCATACAAACTAAAACATTCTGTTTACTATCATTTGTTATCCATTTGCATACATTCTGAAAAGCCTAAAAACAAATACTCTAAAAACATCTAGTATACATATGGAAACAAGTCACAAAATTCTAGGTACCAAGAGTCTAGATCCAAAAAAGATATATATATATATCAGGTTTCGTATACAATGCCATCATGCACTAGGCATGGTCAAAACGCTCAATGAGCCCAAAAAGTACAAAAACACTCATATAGATATCTGACAAAACACTACAAATATGGCCTCTCAATCCCTGTGGGATCCCTCAGAAGGCGCACAACCACGTCTAGGACCCCGGCTACACCGGTGCTCCAAATGCACTGAGGGCTCACAGTCACGGCTAGTAGTTGCCATCTTGCTATGAGAATGAATCCTCCTCATCAAGCACTTAGCCGTCCTATATCCATCTACCTCAGTGCGGAGAGAAGTCATGATCTTTGCCACATGCCAGACAGAGGTGAAAACATCAATATGCCTACCGGCTGCTGAAGGCTCCCCCACATCTACGAATAGCTCAGCACGAGTCTTCTCCGAGGGGATCAACAGGGTATCTCTACATACTCGGTGAATCAAGTCTCGCCACTCATCAGCAGTCACTGCAAGTAAAAGAGAAAAACAAGTTAGAAAACTATCAAAGATAAAACCAAGTGTAAACAAAACAAAAAGGAATAATGACTAAGACAATTCTAAGCTAAAGCAAATGTCAAGAGAAGAGTGGTAACTCACTCGGATCGCTAGACCTCTAGGAAGGATCTCTAGGATCCGCACTTGCCACTGATGTTGTTGCTGACTGGTGTCCCTCTCCCACATCTGGGGCAATGTGACATCCTACAATGGACTCGTCATCTCCTCCTAAATCCTGAGAGAGAAAATCCTCTAAGACCAGAGTCACCCTCTCTGTGCTGTTTTCCGTCCTCTGAGCCCGTAGGATCTCTTGACTATCATGCCACTCAGGATCGCTATCATTCTCCCCACCCATCTCACCGATCTCCATCTCCTCTGTTTCCTCCTCTATCTCTCCCCCAGTGAACTCCTTAGACTCGGAGTCCACGTCAATAGGCTCATCGTTGCTATGGGTGGGACCGGTGGCAATCTGAAGTAAAGGTTCCTGAGGAGCACCGGCTCTCCCTCAAGCATGTACCACCCTCCTGGCCGTGATAGGAACACTAGGGGTAACAATGGTCCAACCCCGGCCTCTAGGACCTCCCTGAGCCTCATGAATAAAGCTATACACTAGCCCTGCCGGAGGAAACATGTCAATATAGGGGAGGCCGAACTGCTATGGTACTCTATCAAAGGGGCAGATCTCCAGCTTCCCCGCCCTATCTACCAGTTGACTGGTAATCTAACAAGCAATCAATGTAATGGTCTCCTCTCCCCATACCCCTGCCATGGCCTGATAAGGCGTGGCCTCCATGTCTGCAGTGGTCAAAGAGGCCACTGGCTGATGTGGTGCTCTAAGAATAGTCATCCCTATCCACCTCGCTGCCCTAACAGCCTCGAGATCCTCTACCTCTACACCTCTCCCATACGGAGTGATATGCTCATATACCCAACTCATGACAAGAGTGGGGTGGCTCAGTGACTGTCCCTGTAGTCAGACTACCCTGTATAAATCATCGTAGGTGGTCCCGCGGATGTCTTCTCCCCAAGCATAGACACGTCCATGGCCCTCAATCTATGCAAAAATGGGGGCCCAGCAATATAAGAGGGTGTCCCCTCCCTTGTCCCCAATAAGTCTCGAAGCAAGGATGCCCATGATGGTCTTATGGAGCACAAAAATGTCTAACTCAATAATGGAGCAGATCCTCACTCCCTTCGTCGATCCCATCAAAACAACTGCATCCCCCATGTAGGTGGCCCACTAAACCACCTGAGATCTTGATACCATTGTCTTAAGAGACAGTTGCCGCCCAAGGATCGGAACCCCCAGTATACGGTAAACATCCTCCAGGGTGATGGTCCACTCACCCCTAACTCCTGGAAATCGGAAGGTGTTCCGATCTGCATCCCAGTATGAAAATAAGTCACATAGTATGTGACTGGAAGGTGCAACGTGAGTGACCTGTGCAATCCTCCAAATGTCAGCCCTCTAAAGAGAATCTCACTCTGCCTAGGAGAGTGCCTGTAACACTGCTGGGAGCCAATCGCACACTCTCTCTCAGCACCATATAATATACTCCTCCTTCTGCATATACCCAAAAACACAAAAAAGGATTAAGTTAGTACCAAAATCCAATTGGAAAAACTATCAATAACATGTGAAAATGCTAAAAATGTAAAAATAAGTTAAGTAAAGCATTTTTTGGCTTTTTGTCACGGACCGCCGCCCTATGTAGAGTGGCGGTTCCGTAACTGCCGCCTTCTAAGGCGGCAGTCCCGTAACCGCCACCCTGCACAGGGCGGCCGTCCCGTCCCAAAAATACAAACAGCTTGAATATCCTAAAAATGCCCAAAAACAAGCAAATGCACCATTTTAGCTAAAATAGAAACCTACCCTATGGGCGCCCCCCCTAGAGACACATTTAAAACTAGTATTTTCAAAAATAACCCCCCCAAGACAAAGATTTTATCATTTCTACCTTTTAGGTTTAAAAACAATAAATTGAGAAGAACTACCTGAGACTTCGTGGGTCAATGTTCCGCTCTCGGAGGCATGATCGCTATCTCACCACGAACGTTTTGACTATACTCTCCTTGAAAACTATCACCGTGGGTCCCAAATCTCAAAAACTATCAAATCAATCCATGCAAATGAATAGTGAAATGAGCTCATTTTATATATAGCCTTTTAATTTGATTTTGAATGTCTTTCGCAGGGTCAGAGCATCGACGGAGGTAAGTTCTAAACCCCGTGTAGATGGTAAGTCCTCATTTCATATCAATTTTATTTCTTTCTCAATTTATTTTATCTATCTGCACTTGATTCCCCTTCTTCATTTTGTAGATAACGGGATTTTGGATGGCGACTTTCCAACACACGGGTGCGTCAAGTATAACTCCTAACTCCCTATTTCGGGACCGCCATACTCAGATCCACCGTTTTACGCCTCTTCATGGCTAAGACGCTTCTCCGAGGGGGCAATATGTACGTACCCAAAATTTTAGGGTACTGCACCACCGAAACGATGTTACACATACCCCAATGATGATATAGGTCTCCTTGCAAGGTGTTCGGAATCCAGAAAAGCTCGTCAGGCATATGTTTGTATCCCGCATGCCCCGCTCGGCCTCTGCATGCTTTGTTCTACCATTTACCCCCCTGTTTTCTTGCATTTTTGTCTTCAGTGATGAGATAACTGCCTTGTTTGGGCGGCAGTCCCATGACCACCACCCAAAATAGGGTGTCAGTCCCGTAACCGCCGCTCTGCAAAGGGCACTGGTTTTGTTCACATTTTCTAGATCCTTCCGACGATTGCGTCAAATGTAAATCTTCAATTTCACCCACTTTCTTCAACCACTTTGGCTTGCATTAATGTTTTTGGTCCCCTGGTAATAGTGTTTTCCCTTTGTTTATAGTAAAAGAGTTCAATTGGGAGTTACCCTCTAGTAAATGCATTTGCTATAAATAGCCAGATTTTTTTCAAACAAATGGCCCCTCACCTTCTCAATTCTCTTATTCACTCTTTGAATTTCTTGCTTATAATTCTATCAATTTCATGTTTTGCCTCCATTGTTGGTCTTTTAGAAGTCATTCAATCTTCTTGTTTCATCTTGTTCCATTACTGTGCCATGCAAGTCAGCTTAGCATAGAATAGTTTCATTTCTAGATTAGAATCCATTAAAGTTGTTGGTTTTGTTTTGTCACAAGGATAGATTCTAAAACTCTCGATACATTTGCGTTGTATTCCCGCAATAAATCCCGCTAGGAATTACATAGTCAGGCTCTGTTCACTTGTGCTATCCCTCTCCTACTCGCATTGTATTTAGTCTATATCCAAAGCTGCCATTGTTCGAATATCATCTTCTGTTGATACTATCATATATATGCTTTTCTATATTCAAGAGAACACAAAAGAACGAGGAGATCACACTGAGGGGACGAAATCACACACAACTAGATTTACCATTGTTTTGTAAACGCCAGGTTTGAGCTATCAAAGTTCTAGTTACAAGGTATCAAATAGACTAGTGAATTATTTTATTTCAGTCAAAAGTTCGTTCTCAATATCACCAGGGAAGCTATGGGGATTGATAGTTTCTGAGAAAATGTGATTCATTCCTCACTTCTAAGGTAGGATCGAGAGTCTTTCAATTTAAAATAATTAGTTTCTTAGATATTTAGAATAAACTCACAACTGCACAGGAAAATAGCCACACCAGGGTACTTTGTTTGTTTTAAATTTCATTGCTAGATTAGTTATTTGTTTTCTAAATATACTATAATAGCTGCTCTTTAATTTCATTGAAATATGTCATCGAAAATACAAAAATAGAAAAATGCTTGCATAGTGTAAATACATCTTTTGTAATCAGTTTATTAATTTTAGTTAAAAGTTGAAACACTTTGTATGACAATCACAGGACCTAGGGAGCCTAGAGAATATATATTTGAACCAATAATGCCTCAACCAAATCTACCCACAAAGTTTGTTGATATAGATCAAGACCTTAGGATACAAGTCTTTCGAGAAATGGAAAACCTGTAGGCAATTAGTGAACAACTTAGGGAGTTAAATATCAAAGACAAAAGTTTACACCTTTTGGTCAAATCATCCTAACTATAGACTACCTTGATAAAATATCTAAATGATTGTATAAGGATTCGAAAGAGAACAAGTATTTGGTTGCGATCTTGTAGTTCCACAACCTGACGCAGGAGACCTCCTCGTTGACATAGATACTAGCTTACGCATTCAAGTTGCCAGAACACCTGTAAGGTATTCTGAGAAAATTACACAACTTCTAGTTCCAAACATAGAGGCTGAAAAGGCGTATGATTACTGGATAGCTGGAAGAAGGGATTGATTCTTCACATGACCTTAACAGGTCCACAACAACCACGCACTCACGGTTGTGATCCCTAAGTCCCATAACCCAAAGGGCCTACAAATTAGTTAAGTATTGACACTGGCTTACGAACATTGGTATTTAGATCCTCACCACTCCCACCAGATATTATAACACAGCTCTCTATATTAAATATAGAAGCCAATCAATCTAATATTTTTTGGGCTAGACCAGAAAACCACACATAGTTTACTACAAATCCATTAAGCCTCCTACCACCATTTTCATGACCTTGTCTGGAGATATATACGAAGCTCCCACAGGTCACTTCCCACATATCCAACAACCAAGAAACATGATCTTAGTAGAGCTCGGCATTGATTGGATCCTCCGAACAGCTATTATATCCGAACGATCCACTAGACCAATTCAGGTTAGGAGGGCCTTTTCTACCTTAGATTCACAAATTCCATTATTGTGTATAGAGGATATAAGATTACCTGATTAGATCTTTTGTATCCATTCATATTCAACATTCACCAGTTGTCTCGGCACGACCTCGGGAGGTCGGGTATGAGGAAGAGGTACTTGTAGATTCCCATGCTCGCATGTCACTTTTCCATTATATAGGGACCCAAGGCGTGACTGCTTCAGGCCCATTACTAGCTACTAGTGGATTTGGAGGTGGAACTGGTGGATCTGTAAGTATATTCAATACACTGGTGGATCTAGAGGTGGAACTGGTGGATCTGGAAGCACGGGACCTGGTAGATCTAGTGGATCCGGCGGAGGAGGAAACATTGGAGGAAGTCGAGGAACTGGGTCAGGAGGACAAGGGCCTTAGCCACCTCCTCAAGTCTTCTTTGAGATTTCTTTACATTTTCTAGATTACAGAGGTATTGAAGATGTTGTGGAGCATGTTCACAAGTGTGAGTTGCTATGGCGTGCAAAGGAGATCACAACCCTAGAACGGAAGGCTTGTCAGTTTGTAGTAATGTTGCAAGGGAGCACGCATAGCTGGTATATGAAGTATTACCCCCATCAGACGGTGGTAGATTACACTGCATTAAAAAATTCCTTCCTAGCAGAATTCCACATCCTTGAGTTTGAACATAAGAGCATCAGCGCCCTTAAAGAGATTCAGCAAGGAATGGCAGAGAGTGTGTGGGAGTATGACACGCGGTTTAAGACTCTCTTGTCAAAGTTGTCATATGACATCCACCCTTCACAGCATGCTCAATGGTTTGTTGGAGGGTTGATAACCCTATTTAGAAGGGAATTATGTCATAAGACTTTCACAGACCCGTGCGAGGCATTGGAAGCTGCCCTGCATGCTAAAGTTGTTGGGAGCATTGATATTGGAGTTAGCCCGTTCCTGGAAGCTCAAATCGATACTATGGCTAAGCATCTAGAAAATTTATCTGTGAACTTAGCTCATGATACTCACAGTGGAATATGGTGTACAGATTGTGAAGTAGAGGGTCATGCCAAGGATAGTTTCCCTAGGAAGACAGTACATGTTGTAGTAGTAGACTGTGAGATTTTTCATGGGGACCATGATGCAAGTAGATGTCCCTTGTTACAGTGTGTAATTCAGAAGAATGTATCTTGCTACTCTAATATATGCACCTCTATGACCCATGATACCAAGGATTTTCAGCTTATTGACCAAATCCATGAGGCCATTGATCATGGTGTGCACCAGACCAGCATTGTCAGTAGTTCTAAGGGTTATGACCGCTGTTATGAGGAGCACACATATGGAGGCGCGCGTGGAAGAAATTATCACAGAGGATTCTGTGGTTGTGGTAACCACGAAGGAGGAAGAAGTGAGTTCTCATGTGGAACCTATTTTAATTGTGGATCTATAGACCACTACAAGTGTGAGTGTTTAAACTTATTGCAGTGCTCATGGTGCGGGAAGAAGCACAAGTATGAGGAGTTCTCTGAGTTGTTTGAGCACATGAGTCAGTAGCACCGGAAAGACAAGGGTGCTGCAATGGTAAACATTAAGAAGGCTGACACACAATGGATGTCATGGGTGACACCTAATGCAGGCTTGGAACCTGTTATGGTAACAACTAGAGCAAAGGCCGCACGTGCAAAGGAGATGCCAAGGCAGATGAACCCAGTTTTAAGGGAAGAAGTGGTACATGGGAAGTACCCAGAGCCTACTCATCAGAATGAGGTATATCAAGAAACCATGGATGTCATTTGGAGTTTATAATGAGAAATACAGTGTCTAAAGGATCAGTCTAGGAGGGAGGAGCAAAGAAGGAAGGTTCGCCAAAGGATGATTTGGATGAGGTCAAGGAAGTATGTAAAATGCTAAGGCAAGAGAATATTATTCCCTTGTTAGGTGCATGGTTGAGAGAGAAGGTACCACGCGCTAGAGAAGGGTGTGAGAGGCAAGTCCTACATGTAAACCTTCCCCCTCATTTCCTTGACTATGATAAGGAGATCACGTTAAATGTAGTCATGGATGGATGACTCCATGGTACTATCCTCATTGACACATGCACGGAGGTCAATGTTCTCACCTTGGATGCATGGCATCAAATGGGAAGACCTGCAGTACAACCATCTTTGAATGTCTTGTATATGGCAAACAAAACAAAGGTAGTTCCCATAGGTGTCTTAAAGGATGCAGTTGTCACCATTCAGGGGGCTAAGTTTACTGGGAACTTATAAGTCTTGGCGTTCGCCGAGGTAGACAATTTCCCAGCATTACTTGGGCACCCATGGTGCTATAAAAACAATGTGGATATTTGGTTTAACAAGGGATACATAAGCTTTCAAAATGAGGAGAAATGGGTCATCATACCCGTGGCTGATGGAAAATCAACACCCTATACTGAACCTTTGGGAGAAGAAGTCCTTGATATAATATATGTGCACTCAATCAGGGATCTAAAGATAATTCATCCCACAGATGGAGTTATCCAGTTTGAGGATGCTCATTCTGTGAGTGATACCACAAGCATGGTGTGTGACAATTGGGCACATGGAACCTATGAATTGATCGGACGGAATTTAAGAGGATTGGTAACCAAGGTGAAAAAGTCACATATAGTCCGGCGCCTGGGAGGAAGAAAACTACAAATTTACTTGAGAGGGACTAATCCGAAAGATTTCTTGCGAGAAATGGAGGCCCATTGGAGAAATGAAAAGAAAAGAAGAGAAATTCTCAATTACAACCTACTCGGAAGTATTGCGCGTAGGTGGGCGATACATCATGAGAACCTCTTGGAACGGTGTGAGGTAATAATTTCCCTCTCTATAAGGTTTTGCAGAAGCAACGCGCCCACGGCTATAAAAGACTACCATGGTAAAGAGACCACTTCCTTCCATATCCAACCATGTGAGACAGCCTAGATGGGAAGCACAAAAGAATTTCCACCTTCATTATGGGTCCACAAGTTGTACTCCACCCTTTAAGGTTGTGCACACACATGGTACATCCACTCAGAGATGCGCTGTCAAACTGGTAATTGGAAAAAATTGGTGGCTAATCTCATTCAAACATTTGAGTACCAAAGTACAAATCCTTCAGTACATAAGGCGTTGTAGGTTGTCAAGCGCCTTACAATAGGGGATAGTGCTATGGAAGAAATCAGAATACAAGAATTGCTAGGTGAACCTGGCCTGGAGGCACGCTTTGAGGAAGAAGAAACATAAGAGATATCATTTGAGCACGCGTGTATAGAGAAAGAAAAGGGGAAGATGGTGTATGTTATTAATGGAGAAGAGGCAGAGAACTTGGATGTTAACCACTCTATAGGGACGCATGAAGTCATAGATAGTGTTGATGAATAGGCGTGCACCTACCATGAACCTTTAAAGATGAAAAATGTTAACATCGGCTTGGGAGCAGAACCCAAGGAGGAAATCATTGGAGACTATTGGTTGGAGAAAGAAGTCTCTAAGATCATTGATCTTTTACGTGAGTTTTAGGATTTATTCCTGTGTGGGTATCATGAACTCAAAGGTATTCACCATTCCCTGGGGGAAATGAGAATTAAGTTGAAGTAGGGTACGGAAGAGACCATATCGAATGAATCCTAACCTATGCGTGAAGGTCAAGGAAGAAATAGATAAGATGACAGCGTCATGCATAATTGAAGCTATTGAAGAATCAGAGTGGATAATTCCAATGGTAATCAGCATCAAGAAGGATGGACAGATAAGGATTTGTGTTGATTACAGGGACCTGAATGCAGTGTGTATCATTGACCCTTTCCCAACCCCATTTACTACATACATCTTAGAGGGAGTGGCAGGATGCGAGGTCTACTCCTTCACAGATGGATTCTCAGGCTATCACCAGGTAAGGATTGTGAAAGAGGACCACAGGAAGATGAATTTTTCCACTGAGTGGGGAAGTTTTTCCTATATAGTCATGCCTTTTGGGTTAAATAATGCACCTGTTGTGTTCTTACGCATTGTGGTACAAGATTTCTAGGACTTCATCCATGAATTTCTTCAAGTCTACCTGGATGATTGGACAGTATATGGGCTAGTGAGGGACCATTGTGACAACTAAAGGTTGATGTTTGAAAGATGTTAACAGTTGAGGATATCCCTCAACATTAAGAAATATGTCTTTGCTACCCCATTTGGAACATTATTGGGACACATCATATGTAAGGAGGGCCTACTAGTAGATCCCACAAAAGTTACAGTCATTGTGGGAATGACAGAGCCTACTAGTCAAATTGCAGTGCATGGATTCCCCAAACATATGAGGTACTAAAGGAAGTTCATCAAGGGATATGCCAAGATCTCCATACCTTTAGAATAATTTCTTAGACATAAAATTACCTTTCATTTGGGGAGAGGCGCAGTAGAAGGCATTTAACACTTTAAAGGATAGGCTTATCACCACGCCCATACTACGATTCCCCTCTTGGGATAATCCCTTCCATGTTCATATTGATGCCTCAGGAACTGCCATTAGAGTAGTACTTGCACAGCCTAGTGAAGGGATTGTTGATCATCCTTAATGCTTTATAAGAAGGAATTTAACGCCAGTGGAGTAGAATTATACTACAACTGAGCGCGAGGAATTTTCAATGATCTACGTGCTTCACAAGTTCATATAGTATTTGCTAGAAACCCCTTTTATATTTTACACTGACCATGTGGCATTGAAATATTTAGTGAACAATCCCGTTCCACAAGGGTGCATATGTCGGTGGGTACTATTGTTCCAAGAATTTGAGTTCACGATGGTTGTCAAACCAAGAAAAAGTAATTCTAGACCTGATCATTTGTCTAGAATTGATTTAGGGGAGGACATGCAAAGCATTGAGGATACCATGACAGATGCACAACTATTTAGGTTGCGACGCGCGCCCTCAAACTTAAAAGATATTGCAGTATTTCTCAAGATGGGTGTAGCGCCAGAAGGGATGAAGGCATTGGATAAAAAGCAGTTAGCTATACGCTCCACGCCCTACATGCTGATTAGTGGGGATTTATACAAATTAGTGCATGATGATATTCTGTGTCAGTGTGTGCTAGGACATGAGCGCCTAGCCATAATAGAAGAGGCGCATAGAGGTAGTGTAGGTGGACACTATGCAGGCAACGTTACTGCGCATAAGATATTAATGATCAGATTATGGTGGGAGACCCTATATCAAGATTGTAAGGCATATTGCAAGGCATGTGACCATTGTCAGCACATGTCCAGACCAGGGAGAAGAGATGAAATATCTTTGCACCATATTCCTAGTGCCGATCCATTCGAAAAGTGGTTATAGACTTCATAGGCCCTATTGCACCAGTCGTGCATAGGACTGGATCATGGTATATAATCACTTGCACAAATTACTTGACAAGGTGGGTAGAAGCAGCCCCCACTAAGGATTGTACAACAGCTACTGCAACAAGTTTTCTATGAGAAAACATTATTACAAGGTATGGATACCCTTTGAGTTTGACAAGTGACAGGGGTACACATTTCTTGAATGAGACAGTAAGGATTCTGTTAGCATAATTCATGGTGGCTCATCACAAGACTACCCCTTACCATCCACAAGCAAATGGAACCACAGAGGCATTTAACAAAATACTTAGTCACACGTTGACTAAAATCTGTGATGTTGGTAGGCAAGATTGGGATGACAAAGTATCAGTCGTTCTTTTGGCATATAGGAAAACCTACAAGAGGTTAAATAAGGCCACACCATTTCAATTAGTGTTTGGCACAGAGGCTGTCCTACCAGTTGAATTCATGTTACCTTCTCTGCGTATAGTGCGCGCAGGAGGATTGGCAGATAAACAAGCACTAGAAGAAAGAATTGACAAGTTAATGCAATTGGATGAAAGATAATCACTCGCCAAGTGGATCTAGAAAACTGAAAAATCAAAACAAAAGGCATGGCCTGATCTTCACATTAAGAACAAGAAGTTTTAGGTTAGAAATATGGTCTTACTATATGATTCAAAGTTTCTACGCCATCCTGGGAAGATGAAGGTGCATTGGTTGGGTCCCTACATCATCTCGTACATTCTTGACTCAGGTGCATGCCAGTTACAAGTGCTAGATGGAACGAGATTGCCAAGACACTTCAATGGGATTAGGTTGAAGCCCTACTATAAATAAGTCTTTTTGGTGTTTGTAATAAGGCAGTATTGCTAGTTAGTTTAGGATTTCCTTTAATGCATTTTCTTTTCTTGTGTTTCCCTTTCTCATTGTTGTTTTTGTGTTGCACCTGGGGCACCAGTAACCTCATTACCTTTTCAAAGGTTGTGAATGCACAGAGGACCATGCATCGTTTTAGTGTGGGGTAGGATAATGTGGAGGAAAGTCCAAAGTATGAAGAACCAGGAAGGATTACGTTGGAAAGCCCAGTTAGATGGCCGTGCATGGAAGGAAAGGTGAAAAAGGATGGTTGGTGTCAGGGTAAGGCTACATTATGGATCCACGTACAAGAGAGGAAGAAGCACAAAAGCAACAAGAGTTAGGTGAGAGCAAAAATCATGATGGAAGTACCTTCGGTGCTGGTGACGCACGTGCAAGAGTCTCCTGTCAAGATGGATTGGTTATGTGCCAGAAGGTTGGGGGATTTTCCGAGAAAGGTTGGGCGCATGAGTTAAAGCGCTAAAGTTGGATTTTATTAAACAATCGGCATTAAGTGTTGAAGTACAGTGGTAGGTGAGGTAGCATTTAATGTTAAAAAGTGGGAATAACTATGAATAAAAGGTCGAGCACTTCATTATGGACATTGTGAATTTGAAGAAGGAAGAGCTTTTACAAACTAGGATTTCCAAAGTTGATCCATGTTAAGAAAAATTGGAAAAATTTAACCGTGAGTGACTAGTTTAGATCTAGAAACCAAGAGGGAAATAGTTCACGGGTGTAGAAAGAGTTATGGAGAAGTGTCATCTTGTAAAAGGGATATTCCAGTGTTGGGTTTGGCAGCTAGGGGATGGGTTGAAAAGGAGTTTCTTCACAAATTCAAGATCGAAACTTGGAAAGGATAAAGAAGAAGAGAAAGAGAAGTTGAAGTGCAAAGATAAACTACAAAATGGCACCAAAGAAACCAGCCGTAACACCTAAAAAGGGCAAAGGCAAGGGCAAGGGCAAACAACAAGAAACCACCGTAAGTACCAATGAAGAATGGTATGCAGAAATGTAATACCCAGATGGGGTTTTTCTTGGAAATGAGTGGGAGTCCCATTTAAGAAACATGACAATAAGTGATTATAACCATCACACAAACACTACTGAAAAAGAAATGGCATTGGAGTTAGTGCACTTGAAAAATAAGAAGACACCAGAAGCATTACCCATTTATAGTGATGAAGTAAAAGTGAAGTTGGAGAAGGTAGGATTGTTGCAACTCTATGAGTTGCCTTACTTTGGGAAGCTTGAGTGCCTCTATCAGTGGCTGATGTCGTGCATATATGAATACCACTTTCACTTCGTGGGGTGCAAGATGTGCATAACCCCTTAGCTGATTTCAAAATTCACAGGTCTCATCTGTGAAGGAGAAGATACAAAGGATGACCTATGCAACAAAGAAACCATTGCCGCATATGCATACAAGAAGGGGTCAAGGTACTTTGATATTGCATATATCCAAGACCCTGTGATGATAATGGTCATGTGCCTGGTAACCAAACTTAATGACCAAGTGAAGTGGACGCAAGTGAACAAGTCATGGCTCAATGTTTGCAGAAGGATATCAGAGGGTGCCATCTACAACTTGTCCATGTACATCACAGATGAGATCATCAGTAGCGTGCAGGAAGGTGACAAGATACGTTTCGACAATGTCCTCTTAACTATTGTGTTTTTAGAGATTGAAGTGCTAGATGCGGAAGATACGTTTGTTTGGGAGTACCTAGAGGAAGACCCCTCGCCTGTAAAGAGATTCGAGAAATATACTTGCGATAACATGATGGCCGTTCACAAGGCACGTCTTGAGAAATGGTATATGTACTTGAGGAATGCATTCGGGGAAGAGTGGAGGATGCTAGGACAACTGCCAAAGCTCATAGAGGGAGAAGTCTGGAGAGATAGGAAAATTCATGCTTTGAAGAAGTTGGTGCTCATTTGCAATCTCACCCCATTAATTTAAAATCTTGCAGTCCACATGGTTTGATAAACTTTATGTCTTCCTATCTCTATCTTTCCTCGATGCTGTCAGAGTTTTTCTATGGTTCTTGATCTTGCCTCGTAAGTCAAAGTGGAGAAAGGCAGTGTTCAATCGAGGCCCAAATCAGCTAAGTATAGAAAGACCGTGGAAGGTGTCACGTGTCTCTTTGGTGCACCTCCAAAGGCCAAGTTCAAAGCAGGATCCTAAGTGAGTGCAAACTCGCCACATGCCTCATCAGTGCAACTTCAAAAGTGAGACCCAAGGGATAGACCCCAAATGAGCGCCAGCCCTCCATGTGGTCAGAGCCTCAAAAAAGTTACATCGGTCGTCGAAAAGTCTAAGGCCAGTAGATGGCACCACGTGTCTCATCGGTGCACCTTCAAGGGTTGAAGCCAAAGGTGGTCCCCCAAACATGCACTAGCTCTCCACGTGCCTCATTGGCGCAACTTCAAAGGTGCAGCCCAAAGAGAGAACATGAACTAGTGTCAGCCCTCCACGTGTCTAGGCTCTGATAGAAGTCCAATGAGCAGCAAGTCGTTGAATCAGCTAAGTATAAAATAACCGGCGGAAGTATCCACATTTCCCAACAGTGCACCTTCAAGGGTTGAAGCCAAAGGTGGTCCCCCAAATGAGTGTCAGCTTTCCACGTGTCCCAGGTTCGAAAAAGAGACAGAACCAGTCGTTGAATCAACTAAGGAAAGGAGAACCAGCGGAAAGTCCCACGTGTCCCTTTGGTGCTCTTTCAGGGGGCAAATCCATAAGTAGGCCCCAAACGTACGCAAGACGTGGTAAGAGTTTGAAAAGACAAATCCATTCATTGAATTGGCTAAGTATAAGAGAGTCAGCGGAAACCCCCACGTGTCTCAACGGTGCAACTTCAAAGGAAGAATCAAGAGTGGAGGTACCAAATGTGTGCCAGCCCTCCACGTGGACAGAGCCTCAAAAGGTTGAATCAGCTAAGTATAGAAGGTTTTTCAAAAGCCTCCATGTGTCAGCTCGGCGTAACTTCAAAGGTAAAATCTAGAGGCAGGTCCCAAATGTGCATTGAGCCTCCACGAGTCCAGGTCTAGACATATGGCCCCGCCAAACAAAAGGGACTTAGCCAAAACACAAAGAAACAAAGCAAAGCCGTGGAAGGAGCCACATGTCTCTTCAGAGCTCTTTCTAGAGGCGAATCCAAAAGTGGCCCCGCTCAAGCCAAGGAAAAAATTCAAATATTAAGCCCACATCGAAAGTCAAAGCGGGAAGGTGGGTCAGTAGAGAACTTTGAGATTTGAGATTTGTTTCCATAAAAGGCGTAAAGTGATAAAGTGAACCACGGCCCCGCTCATGCCAAGGAAAAAGTCAAATATTAAGCCCGCTTCAAAAGTCAAAGTGGGAAGGTAGGTCGGCAGAGAACTTTGAGATTTTGAGCCTTGTTTCCATACAAGGTGTAAAGTGATAAAGTGAACCACGAGTCCGTTACTACTCAAGTAAAGCCACGTATCAGACCCAAATGTAAAATGTGAAGTGGCGGACTTGTGGGGCCGCATGGAACTTTTGCACTTTTGCATCTTTTGTGCTAAAGGAGCAATTTCAATTTTGGGCCCGCGGATTCATTTTGTGAAAAATTGCATTTTCACCAATTTTGTACGGATTTGATTCAAATATTCAAATGAACATAACTTTCGCTCCAGTGCTCAAAATTCAAAAAAAATTATACTGTTAGAAAGGTCTTGGTCTCCTCTACACCATGAAAGCATAAATATTGTTTTTAGTAGGACTTGATGGTTGGAACTCTAGAAAATGTCTTTCACACCATTAATATGTGATCTGATTGCTTCAAACAGATCAAGTTTCATCCGATCTTCATCCTTCCTTCTCCAACACACCAAATAGACATGGAGAACCGACTGGATATCTTGATTTGGGTGAAAATATGGAAAACATCTTCCGCGCCATTAATATGTGATCGGACTACTTCAACTAGATCAAATTTGATCCGATCTTCCATCCTTCCTTCTTCAGCATGCCAAAGACATGCAGAACCAGATTTGACAGATTGTAGGTAGATTTGTAGGGGCATTGATGGTTGGTGGTTGGGCTTCTAAATCATATTTTCTTCCTTCTCTTCTTCTCCTCTTTTTGCTTCATCTATAAATTTAAGAGCTTGGCTTATTGCAAATTTTGGACTCTGATGCTTTTGAAGTGTAATTATAGTTGAAAGTAAATCAATACAAAAGGATGTTCCCCTTTTCTCTATCTTCCTCCATTATCCCCTCTTGCTTACCTGAAATTCGTGGATCATTTATCTTCTGTGATGAGAAACTTTGTGTTCTTATTGATATGATTTCTATAACTTTGTGTCTGTGGAATGATATCTTATGCTATGAATGTGAATGATTGTGTTATGTATCACTCTTTCTTAGTACGTATAGGGTTATACTCTGCTATCTATATTTCCTAAAAGTATTGTTATATTCTACTCTTTCCTTTTTTCAGTTCTTCCATTTGTTTGTATTGATAATATCTTTTGGTATAAAAGCATTTCAAGATGTTAGAAGTCCAACCCTAAGATGAAAGTTGTACATTTGTATATAAGCTTTGTTGCTTGCTTTCAATAAGGGAACCTCTCCCATAAAGAGGAGGGACTTGTTTTCCCCTGACTGTGGTTTTGTTAAAGTACTATTTTAAAACCCAACAATTTTTGGTGACTCTGCTGGGGAGTTTGTTTCAAACATATCTCCTTTAAAAGAACAACTTCAAGATCATTTTTTATCTGGCGACTCTACGGTATACACGTGGGAAGAAAGCTCTTGGGGTTGAAGATTCTCATTTTCAACTTCTGGAGCAACAAAACTTCTCTCTTCTTCTAGCAAGAAGGAACAGAGGAACTCATTCTTCAAGCACACCTCCTGTTAAAGATAGAAATTCCAAGAATAGCATTCTTCTAGAACAACTCAGTCCTAATCTTCTTGCTCTGATACTTGCTGGTGTTTCAATTCCCCTTCATAAAATCTTCCCACATATGGCAGCACCTCTGCCTTGGGGACAACGGATTGGGCCCCTTGCTCTTCCTCATCCATTGAATGAGTTACCCAGGAGTAGTAGGAAAGGTTTTCCTAAATTCCAAGGTGATGGGAAAGTACACCCAGATGAACACATTGCAACCTTCATTGTTGCATGTGGGATTCTTGGGGTTGAACATGAAGACATCTCTATCAGGCTCTTTGTGGAAACATTGTAGGATAATGTTGCTGATTGGTTCTATCATCTTCCTGATGGGTCAATTACTAATTGGACCACCTTGACAACTCAGTTTGAGCAACGTTTCAAACCTGCTGAAGATGTGCATGCCCTCTTGGCTCAAATTTCTCATATCAAGAAGGAACCACATGAACCCATGAGGGAGTTTGTGGCTAAATTCAACAAGCTAGTTCTTAAAATTCCACAAAACACTCACCCTGTAGATCAAATCCAAAAGTGCTTCTTCCTCAATGCTCAGTTACCTGAAGTAAGCTATGCACTAAGGAGAGCTAACCTTACAACTCTGGATGTTGATCAGTGCTTGGCTATCAGTGTTGAGGATGATTTAATCATGTATTTTAAAATGAAAAGAGAATCCTCCAAGTCTAAAGCATCCTCCTCTTCCTCTCCTAGAGCCAATTTAGATAAGTTAGTACAAAAGTTGGCAAATGATCTCATTGCCATCAAAAATAAATTGGCTCAACATACTCCTTATCAAGATATTCCAAGAAGGAATTTTCAGCCTAGGAACCGGTTACCTCCCTCTCAGAATAAATTGGCTATTGAAGGCCCACCTATCAAGGTTCCAGTCAATGCAACTTGTGAAGTCCAAGAACCTGATGATGAAGAGTTTAATGAAGACTTTGAAGACCTAGAAGAAGAGGTTGATGAAGAACTAGAGGAGTTTGGTGAATCTCAAGTTCATTTCCTTACCACTGAAGGTATGGATGATGAAGATGAATATGATGAAAGAGTGGAAGATATGAATAGTGAGTCATATGTTGTTATGACTCAAGAACAAACGAACAGAAAAGAAAAAGTGATGCAACCTGCTAAGAAATCCAAGGAGTTTCCTATAACTATTCTAGTGGTTGCAAGAAGAGGATATCCTATTCCCACTTCCTCCACGCAACAAGTGAGTAATGCTAATCCTTTTCCTTCTACTTTTTTTTCCAAAACTTCTTGTCCTTCAACTCCTAAAACTGATAAATCAAAAGTTTCTCAAGTTCCTAGTAATGATTCCCCATCCACCTCTGGATCTTTTGATATCATTGATCACCTTAATAAGACAAAGATCCAAATTTCAGAGGCAGAGTTTTACCAAACCCATTCAAAATCCTTTGCTAAAATGGTAAACTTTGTCAATTCCAAATCCAAAGCCTCATCCAATACTTCTAAAGGTATTTTTCCCACTCCCTCTTCCTCACCTCAACCAAGCCTTGTGGCTGCAGTCACTTCCCCTAATGAGAAAATTGAACCATTTTATGTGACTCTCCTCATAGCTGGCCATAAACTCAGTAATTGTGTTATAGACTCAGGAGCATCAGACAATGTAATGCCTGCAAAAGTAGCTCATGCTTTGGGCCTGACTCTAACACGTGCCTTTGGTTCCTGCTATTCCATGGAGAGTAGAAAGTTCCTTTGGTTGGAAGGATTAAAGATGCACAAGTAGCCTTCGCTGCTTTTCTAGAGAAAATGGTCTTAGCCACTATTTTGGTTGTTGATATTCCTCCCTCATATGGTATGTTGCTGAGTAGGAACTTATGTAAGGAGGTAGGAGGTGAAATTCAGATGGACTGGTCACATGCTTTGATCTTGGTCAATGGAAAAATAAGAAAGTTGTTACCAAAAAAGTAAACTGAGTATATTGTGCAAAAGACTTATGATCCAAAAGCACAAATACTCTATGAAGATATAGGGCATGGCAACTATATGATCATGTCATAGGATGAGGCAAGTCTTCCTAAGGGAGTGATTCATGATTCCAATGGCATTTGGACTTTGGAGTTTAATGGGAGTTGCTCTTCAACTAGTTATGGAGCTGGTGTGGTGTTAATATCTCCAGAAGGGAAGATTCATCCATTTTCTTTCAAGCTTCATTTTGAAAACACCAATAATACAGGTGAGTATGAGGCTCTCATCCTTGGGTTGAGCAAGGAAAAAGAAATAGGAGTAAGGAATATTTTTGCTCATGGTGATGCAGAGTTGATTGTGAAATAGGTAAGGGATCTTTACCAAGTCAAGAATAGGAGATTGAAACATTATAGAAATATTGTTTGGGATTCCATTGAATTCCTTGATGCCTTCTCAATTGAAGTTGTGCCAAGAGAAAAGAATACTAGAGCTGATTCTCTACTTGTCTCAGGATCTTTGTTGATTCCTCATCCAGATTTCTCTCAAGAGAAATTTACCATTGAAATGATTCATAGGCCTAGTGTGTCGGATAATGCAAGCAACTGGCAGGTTTTCAATGATGATCAACACTTGCTCTCTTTCTTGGAGCTTAAAGATAACTTCAATCAGTTATATTTTGAAGGAAGTGAAACTCTTCCTAGAGAACATGTGCCCTCTAATGAGGAAGATATCAAGGAAGAGATGGATCAGGATGGTTGTATTAAGTTGAAGGGTAACAAGATTCCCAAAGGACTGGTGAGTCTAGAAGATCTGTTTGACAAACATGATAGGTTCATCAAATCTGAAGCTTCTCAAGGGACTCGACAATCTGCTGAGTATGAGAAGGTCAATATTGGAAGTAATGATGAACCCAAGGTGGTGAATATTGGAAAATGTTGCACTCAAGAAGAGAAAAAGAAAGCAGTAAACCTATTAAAAAAGTATGTCGATGTTCTTGCCTATTCATATGAAGATCTTAAGGCTTTTCAACCAAAGGAGATGCAACACTATATCCCTCTGAAACCTGGGATCAAACCTTTCAAGCAGAAGCAAAGGCAGTACAATCCTAAGGTTGCTGATACTATTTTTCAAGAGATCCAGAAGTTACTAAAAGCCAAGATTATTTTCCCTATACATCATTCAACATGGATTGCCAACATTGTGCCTGTCAGAAAAAAGAATGGTGAGATCCGCATCTGTGTAGACTTCAGGAATTTGAATCAGGCCTCTCTAAAAGACAACTATCCACTCCCCATGATGGATCAAGTTTTGCAAGTTGTCTTAGGCTCTGAGATGTTGTCTATGCTAGATGGATTCTCTGGATACAATCAAGTGGAAGTCAGTACCCCAGATCAGCACAAGACTACTTTTACTACCCCTTGGGGCACCTTTGCCTACAAGAGAATGCCATTTGGTCTTATCAATGTTGGTGCCACTTTTCAGAGGGCAATGGATTTATCTTTTGGTAGTCTAAAGGGAAAGTGTATTGTTGTGTACCTTGATGATTTGACTATTTTTTCCAAAACAAGGGCAGATCATCTTCAGCATCTGGAAACATTTTTTCAAAAATGCAGAGAACATGAAGTTTCCCTCAATCCTAAGAAATATGTCTTTTGTGTTACTGTAGGCAAGTTAATGGGGCATATTGTTTCCAAAGAAGGGATCAAGATAGATCCAGAAAGAGTTCAAGCAATCCAGCAGATTCCTCTTCCCACAAGCAAAAAGGGTGTTCACTCTTTCTTTGGCAAGATAAATTTCCTGAGGAGATTCATTCCAGATTTTGTAGAACTAACTATGAGTGTTTCTCACATGATGAAAGGAAAGAAAAACTTTGGTTGGACTTCTGAAGGTAAAGAAGCATTTGAAGGTATCAAGAAAGCCATTGCTAGAACCCCCATCTTAGCATGTCCTGATTTCAACAAGGATTTTATTATCTATTGCTATGCTACAGAGAGTACCTTGGTTGTTGTGCTAACTCAGAGAAATTCTGAGGATCATGAACTTCCAATTGCATTCATGAGCTATGTTCTGAAAGCTCATGAATTGAAATATACTATGATGGAGAAACATGCTTTTGCAGTGGTCAAAGTTGTCAAGCAGTTTCATTTTTATATTCTTAATTCTCACTCTGTTGTGCTTGTACCTGATACAACCATCAAGTCTATTCTTACACAACAGGAGTTTGGAACTAAGAGAGGCAATTGGGTAGCAAAAGTCCAAGAATATGACCTTGATATCAAGCCAACTAAGCTAGTTCTGGGGTAAAGGCTTGTGTGAGCTTATTGCTGAAGGGGATGATGAAGAATTGTCCACAAAAGCAGTTGATGTTCCTGTTGTTCTCTTCCTCAGTTCAACAGATGAGTGGTATGTTGATATTGCACATTTTCTTACTTATGGAGAGTTTCCATCCCATTTGAGTGCCAAGGAAAAGAGAGCTATTAAGCTAAGGTCTGCACAGTATGTATTATGGGAAAATGATTTGTTCAAATGAGGCATTGATGGAAGATTCCTTAAATGTGTGGACAAAGAGCAACAGAAGAAGTTGTTTTCAGCTTTTCATGATCAGGCTTGTGGAGGGAATTTCTCTTTTACTGTCACTACCCATAAAATCCTTCGTGCAGGGTACTATTGGCCTACATTGTTCAGAGATGCATCAAAATGGGTAGGTAAGTGTGAAGCTTGTCAGAATTTTTTTGGGAGACCTAAGTTGGTTTCTTTACCACTCAAACCAGTAGTGATTGATGAGCCTTTTCAACAGTGGGGATTGGATTTCATTGGAACTCTTAACCCACCTTCCAGTGTTGGACATACTCACGTGCTAACTACTACATATTACTTCACAAAGTGGGTAGAGGCTATTCCAGTCAAAAGCACTACTTCTGAGGTGGTGTGTAATTTCATCAAGGAGAACATCTTGATAAGGTTTGGGGTACCAAACAAGATTGTGACTGATAATGCTTCCAATTTTTCTTCTTCTGAGATGATGGATTTCTGCTATGGCTATGGAATTTCCCTTGCTCATTCTTCAGATTATTATCCTCAAGGGAATGGACAAGCAGAATCAACAAATAAGAATCTGGTAACCATCGTTTGGAAGCTTGTCAATGACTCTCAAAGGAATTGGCACAAGAAGCTCTATGATGCTCTCTGGGCAGATAGAATTACACCCAAAAGAGCAATTGGGATGTCTCCATTCCAGGTGGTGTATGGTGTTGAAGCTCAGCTACCAGTAATAGTGGAATTACCAGCCTTGCACTTAATGAAGGCTATTGAAGATACAAGTTTCACCAGTTCCTTGGACAAGAGGATCATGTATCTCCAGAAGCTGGATGAAGACAGGTTGCAAGTTTTTGATAGAATCTCATCTCATCAACTGAAGGTGAAAGCTTTGTTTGAAAAGAAAGCTAGACCCAGATATTTTCAAGTGGGAGACATTGTTCTGCTGTGGGACAAAATACATGAACCTCGAGGAAGCCATGGTAAGTTTGATTCTCTTTGGCTTGGTCCTTTCAAAATCAGACACTTTGCTGGAGAAAATTCTTTCTACTTGGATTACATGGATGGATCTCCTCTCCCACTTCCTTATAGTGGGCAATATTTGAAGTTGTTCAAGTCTTAGGTGATTAGGCAGTCCTTTTGTATATACTGTGTGTGGTGTTGTGTTTTGTTTTTGTCTTTCCTTTTTGGTTTGTTTCCCTTCCGTGTGTGTTGTCTTTTGTATTGGTTTTACCTTTGACTCTATTTGCCCAATGGATAAGGCACTGGTCTACTTTCCCAGAGTTTTTCTATGGTTCTTGATCTTGCCTCGTTCCTCTTTCCCAGCCAAGTCATCCCCAGAAAGAGCCAGTTGTTGTCACCCTCAAAATTCCCCTCATTTTTTAAGTCAAGTTTCGAAAATTTTGAGTTGGTGCCTTTGAGAGATGTTTGAGCAGATTGAGAAGTCTGGAGAGATAGGAAAATTTGTGCTTTGAAGAAGTTGGTGCTCATTTGCAATCTCACCCCGTTAATTTAAAATCTTGCAGTCCGCATGGTTTGATAAACTTTCTGTCTTCCCATCTGGATCTTGCTTCGAGGCCATTGGAGTTTTTCTATGGTTCTTGATCTTGCCTCGTAAGTCAAAGTGGAGAAAGGTAGTGTTCAATCGAGGCCCAAATCGGCTAAGTATAGAAAGACCACAGAAGGTGCCACATGTCTCTTTGGCACACTTTTGGTATGGTGCACAAAGTTCAAAGCAGGATCCTAAGTGAGCTCAAATTCGCTACGTGCCTCATCGGCGTAACTTCATAAGTGATACCCAAGGGATAGACATCAAATGAGTGCTAGCCCTCCACGTAGTCATAGCCTCAAAAAAGTTAAATCGTTCATTGAAAATTCTAAGGCCAGTTGACGGTACCACGTGTTTCATCGGTGCACCTTCAAGGGTCGAAGCCAAAAGGTAGTCACCCAAACATGCGCCATCTCTCCACATGCCTCATTGGAATAACTTCAAAGGCACGGCCTAAAGAGAGACCCTGAACTAGCGCCAGCCCTCCACGTGTCTAGGGTCCGATAGAAGTCAAATGAGTAGCAATCCGTTGAATCGGATAAGTATAAAAGAGTAGGAAGAAGTCTCCACGTGTCTCAATGGTGCACCTTCAAGGTTCAAAGCCAAAAATTGGTCCCTCAAATGAGCGCCAGCTTTCCAAGTGTCCCAGGTCTGAAAAAGAGACAGAACCAGTTGTTGAATCGGCTAAGGAAAGGAGAACCAGCGGAAAGCCCCATGTGTCCCTTTGGTGCTCTTTCAGGGGACGAATCCAAAAGTAGGCCCCAAACATGGTCAAAGTCCAAAAAGACAAATCCATTTGTTGAATTGGCTAAGTATAAGAGAGTCAGCGGAAGCCCCCACATGTCTCAACGACACAACTTCAAAGGAAGAATCAAGAGCGGAGGTCCCAAATGTGCACCAATCCTCCATGTGGTCAGATCCTCAAAAGGTTGAATCAGCTAAGTATAAAAGGGTTTATGGAAGCCTCCACATGTCAGCTCGGCATAACTTCAAAGGCAAAATCCGGAGGCAGGTCCCAAATGTGCGTTGAGCCTCCACGTGTCCAGGGTCAGACATATGGCCTAGCCAAACAAAAGGGACTTAGCCAAAACACAAAGAAATAGAGAAAATCCATGGAAGGAGCCACGTGTCTCTTCAATGCTCTTTCTATAGGCGAATCCAAAAGCGGCCCTACTCACACCAAGGAAAAAAGTCAAATATTAACCCCGCATCAAAATTTAAAGCGAGAAGGCGGGTCAGCAAAGAACTTTGAGATTTTGAGCTTTGTTTCCATAAAAGGCGTAAAGTGATAAAGTGAACCGCAAGCCCACTCACACCAAGGAAAAAGTCAAATATTAAGCCCGCGTCGAAATTCAAAGCAAAAAGGTGGGTCAACGGAGAACTTTGAGATTTTGAGCCTTGTTTCCATTCAAGGCGTAAAGTGATAAAGTGAACCGCGACTCTGTTACCACTCAGGTAAAGCCACGTGTCAGACCTATATGCAAAATGTGAAGTTGCAGGCTTGTGGGGCTGCGGGGAACTTTTGCACTTTTACATATTTTGTGCTAAAGGTGCAATTTCAATTTCGGGCCCGTGGATCCATTTTGTGAAAATTGCATTTTCACCATTTTTGTACGGATTCGATTCAAATATTCAAATGAGCATAACTTTCGCTCCAGTGCTCGAAATTTGACAAATTTTATACTGTTGGAAAGATCTTGGTCTCCTCTACGCCATAGAAGCATAAAATATTATTTTCAGTAGAATTTGATGGTTAAAAATCTGGAACAAGTCTTTCAAGCCATTAATATGTGATCTGATTGCTTCAACTACCCAGATCAGATTTGATCCGATCTTCCATCCTTCCTTCTCCAACATGCCAAATAGACATGGAGAACCGACTGGATATCTTGATTTTGGTGAAAATATGGAAAACATATTTTGTACCATTAATATGTGATCGGACTGCTTCAACTAGATCAAATTTGATCTGATCTTCCATCCTCCCTTCTTCAGCACGCCAAAGACATGTAGAACCAAATTTGACAGATTGTAGATGGATTTGCAGGGGCATTGATGGTTGGTGGTTGAGCTTCCAAATCAGATTTTCTTCCTTCTCTTCTTCTCCTCTTTTCACTTCATCTATAAATGTAAGAGCTTGGCTCATTGCAAATGTTGGACTCTGATACTTTTGAAGTGTAATTATAGTCGAAAGTAAATCAATACAGAAGGATTTTCCCCTTTTCTCTATCTTCCTCCATTGTCCCCTCTTGCTTACCTGAAATTTGTGGATCATTTATCTTCTGTGATAAGAAACTTTGTGTTCTTATTGATATGATTTCTAGAACTTTGTGTCTGTGGAATGATATCTTATGCTGTGAATGTGAATGATTCTGTTTTGTATCACTCTTTCTCAGTACGTATAGGGTTATACTCTGCTATCTATATTTCCTGAAAGTACTGTTATATTCTACTCTTTCCTTTCTTCAGTTCTTCCATTCGTTTGTATTGATAATCTATTTTGGTATAAAAGCATTTCAAGATGTTGGAAGTCTAGCCCTAAGATGAAAGTTGTACATTTGTATATAATCTTTGTTGTTCGCTTTCAATAAGGGAACCTCTCCCATAAAGAGGAGGGACTTGTTTTCCCCTGACTGTGGTTTTGTTAAAGTACCATTTTAAAACCCAACCCCCTCGATGAAGCTCGGCTCAAAGTTGAGCAACAATATATTGTATACACTGACTAAATGAGCCGGTGGTATAACAAAAAGGTATACGAGTGTGAGATATTGGTAGGAGATCTAGTATTGAGACTTGACAGTAGGATAGATAAGAAAACCAACAAAGGAAGGAAATTCAAGCCCAAGTGGTTGGGCCCATATCGAGTCATGGAGGACTACAAGAATGGGGCATATCACATGTGTACATTAGAGGGTAAAGAATTTGGAAAATCCGTTAATTGACTTCAATTCAAATGTTACTGTGCATGATCCATATGCATCTCCGTATGTACATCATTACATCCATACTGAATTTCATCTACAAGTTCATATTGTGAAAATTGTGGTCAAAAAACTTATTTTTCAAACTTCTAAATGTTGTCAAAAACATTCAATCATGTTTCTTCAAATATCCACCATATTATCATCAACAGTTCTACTCGTCTCTTCATCTCAGTAAGTTAAGACAAAATTTTGACATCGATTCTACCAAGACCTGCATACTTGGTTCTGCCCATAGTTTCCTTCTAGCATAGGTGTCTTTTTCCATAGTCTATTCTAAAAGATTCCTAATGTCACATCTTTCCCAAGAAACCTCTTTGGTAACAAAATCACTCTAAACACTCTACATGGATCGCTCGTCCGCCTATCTCGGCCTTCGATGATGAGCCCTCTCATTTTACTGGTTACGTGAGGTTGAGTCTAGGGGAAAGCTCTCCCTCCAAAAATCACAACTCGAAGTTAGAAAAAATGATATAAGTTAATCAATAAATGAAAAAGTATTTAATTTACAAATAAAACTACACTTCCTTGCCCCACCAATATTCGGTGATGAGCCCACACTTTTTACAATTCTGTCACAATCTAAGTGTGGTCAAAACGCTCTCAATGAGCATGAAATCAAACAAATCATATACATGTCTCAAAAAATGACATCGAAGCAATAAATGCCTATGGCATATCCCTCCCTATGGGATCCCTGAGAAGGTATGCGGCTAGGGATCCTATTACAGCTCCTATGACGTGAATGTGAGCCTATGTGTGCTGAGCGATGCGAATGATTATGAGACGAAGTTGGTGATCTGTCAATAGTGGCATCACTATGAGAGTGGCCTAGCTGTTGTCTCCTCTTAGCTAACTGAAATGTGGAGAGCTTGGTCCGCATCTTAGAAATAATATTTGTGTCTCGTCATACCAATGCGAAAACATCAGTGTGACGATCAGCCTGCATCAGCTGCCCCACGTCAGCAAGAAGCTCCTCTCGAGTCTTCCCTGTGGGAATTATCAATGTGTTGACCAAGATTCAGAAAATAAAATATCTCCAACCGTCAGTAGTGGTTGTGAAACAAAATTGAAAACAATGGCGAGTTAGAAAACTATTAAAAAATAAAAAAAGAAACATAATGCGTAACTTACTAACAATTCTAGCTAACAAAGTCGAGACAAGAGTATCTACATACTCAGATCTCCTGACACCCAGGGAGGGTCGGCTGGTGCAGCTGGTGGTGGAGCTGCTGTAGGCACCTACTAAGCCTCACCCTCTTCTGAAGCGACATGTTGTCCCATCACAGACTTCTCATCGCCGCCTCCCTCATGAGAAAGTGGTTCCTCAGAAACAAGATTCTCTTTCTCCGCCTCCGACTCCGCTCTCTCTGCAATAGAGATATCATTTGTAACCCATCACTTTGTTTCATTTTCCTCCACCTCGTCATGTTCCTCCCCTTTGACCTCCTCACTCGTATCCTCACCGGTCTCGCCCTCAGTCTCAGTCTTTGTAGTTGTATGGGCCTCCTCATATTCCTCTCTAATGTGAGTGAGTGCAGCCTCAATCTAGAGGAGGGCTAGTGGTACTCTGGGAACTGGGATGACCTTCGTACTAATAGGTACCCTGGGTGTAACAACTTTCCAACCATATAGACCCTTAGGGCCTTCACGAGCCTCTCTGATGCCATAGTAAACAATGTGATTGGCAGGAAGTGCATCGTCATATGGAAGCTCAAACTGCTAAGGGACTCTATCAACTAGGTAGACCTCCACCCTAGTCGTCTTGTCCACTAACTGGGTCACACTACCACAAGAAATCAGTATAGTCCCATTATCATGCCATAACCCAATCATATCCTGGTATGGCCTTGCAATGAAGTCATTTGTGGTCGGTGTAGCAACAGGTTGATGCGCCCCTCTAAGAGAGGCCATAATTGTCCACCTCACGGCTCTAATAGCCCCTGAATCTGATATCTTAACTCCCCTTTGGTATGGGATGGTCCTCTCATAAACCTAGTTCATAACCAATGTAGGGTGGCTCAGGGAATTACCCTGTAGCCTGACAATGTGGTATAAGTCATGATATGTGGCTCCAAGAATGTCCACACCCCAAGCATAGATCCTCCCATACTGCTCAATAGCTTGAATAACAGAATCCCAACAGTACAAGAGCTTGTCCTTGCCCTTGTCTCCCACCAAACACTAAGCTAAAATACCTATGATGGCCTTGCATAGGGTGGTGATAAGTGCGAAGGCAACAGAAAGTAACCACATGCCCTATTTGGCGCCCGTATTGGGTTCCCCATCATCCCCCATGTATGGTACCCAACTCCTAGATACGGTGGTCAATCCCGCACTACCTAATGTCAATCGTCTGTCAATCACAAGAACACCCAAAATCCTATGAACATCCACAAGAGTGATGGTCCACTCTCCCCTAACACCAAGAAACTGGAAAGTGTTCTAGTCGACATCCCAATAGCTTTGTAAATAACATAGTAAATGAATGGCTAACGCTATTAATGTTGTCTATGAAATCCTTCATATGCTAACTCTATGTAATAAGTACCTCTTTGCTTGGGAAAACTGATCAATAATCCCCAGAAGCCACTCGCACTCTCTAGCCCGGCTCCACCGAATGTGGGAATCCTTCTGCGTTCACCAAAACAAGAAAAAGAGCAAGTTAGAAATATGATTCAGCACATATGTTCATCAAAAACAATACAAAAAACAACTTAAAATCCAAAAATAATAGTCTAAGTTTCTCAAAACAAGCTTCTACCTCGACAATTATGCACCTGTCACCCTGTGCAGAGCAGCGGTTACATAATTTCCGTGGAGGTTGCATAACCACCGCCCTATGCAGAGCGGCGGTTGCATAACCATCACCCTGCGCAGGGTGGCGGTCACATCCAAAACGTACAAGCCATCCCCCATGACCCATAAACTCAAAAAAATACAAAAATTGATCATTTTAGACATAATAAAAGTTAAACCCACCTAGACGACACCCTAGGGAACATTTTAACTAAAATATTTGTGAAAATAACCCCCCTAGGTGTATATTTTTCAATTTTTCACATTTTAGGTTCAAAATGAACAAATGCAAAATACTAACCTTTCTCTTAGTCGCTGGATCTCTCACTCATGGGGCCATGATCAAGAGGTCGTGCTCTTTGATTTTACTGTATTCTCACTCAAAACGGTCACAAGTAGTCCAAACCTCCAAATTCTCTATGAGGGCAAGTACAAATGAATATGAAAATGATGGTTTTAGATATATATATATATGGCTTGTTTTAACTTTGTTTTGAGTATGTGTGCTTTGTAGGGATAGAGCATCGGTGTAGGTATTTTTCTATCCCCGTGGATATCGTAAGTCCTCTTGTCATTTTAGTATGTTTTGTAAATTTTATATATATATATATATATATGCACATGAGTTTTGTTTGCGTTTTGCATGTAGCGGGAGCTTGTATGGCGCCACTTCAGCACACGGGTGTGTCAGGTATAACTTCTAACTCCCCATTTTGGGAACGCCAAACTCGGACTCCACGTTTTACGCCTCTTCATGGCTAAAATGTTTCTCCAAGGGGACAATATGTATATATTCAAATTTGCATGTGCTACATTGTCGAAAATGGTTTAAAAGTCCCCAATGATGATTTATGTCTTTTCCAAAGGAGTTCAAGCCCCTTTACCTCTTTGCAGTTCATATTTGTAGCTTAGATTACCTTACTTAGCCATTTCCTGGTTTTATGTGGCTTTCTGCATCATTTTTCTTAAGTTACACAACCGCCGCCTTGCCTTGGCAGCGGTTGCGCAACTAGTGGTTCCGTGCGAATTGGCAAAGACTTCCCAGACATGAATTGGACAAATGTTAACTCACTCCAGTTCACCTGTAGTGCACGTTTCTCGGTCAATTTGGTTGTTTTTAAGCTTGATTGATTTGTATCAACCTCCTCTTCCACTTCTATTTAATGATTGAGAGATAAACTGCCCTCCATGTTGTGATGTGGCATCCTATTACTGCCAAATGGCTTAGACCATTTCCCTGCCTATGTTCTATAAAACCAACGCTTCTTCTGAAGAAATTGGTAGGATATTTTTATTGTGATTGCACTGTTATGTTGCTAAAATCTTTCTAGATACCACACAACCAAGCAATGTTCTCTTGCATTTTTCTTCCTCTACCTACATTATTACCAAACCCCTTGCAAACCACAATTACTCCAGTGACTTCTTCTTTGTTTCCTCTGCATTCCCAATTCCTTGGACTCACGTGGATACAAAAGATTGGAAAAGATAATTGAGAGGACACAAAGTGATAGCACAACTGGCATTGCCTCAGCACTGCAATTTCCAGGTTGGAGTTGCTATTCAATTTCTTCACTTCTTCATTTCTTTATTTCTGAATTTGTACGACACTTATTTACTAGAGTAGAAAAAATCATTTCCATTTCAATTGCTACAATAGATGGATTAAATATTGTAACTTCCATTTCTTTTGAAAAGATTATGGTGATAGATAGCTTCTTTGCCTATCCTTGTGGGTTTGCAAGGGAAGTGTATCTGAAGGAATGCTTCTGCATTAATTTAGAGTCAATTGCAATATCTTTTCATTTGTAAAACATCCATTGAATCCTTCTTTACTTTTTTTGGGGAAGTTGCAGGGAAAGAAAAGCTTCTAAGAAGCTTTGATTTCTTCTTGTGCCTCTGAGGAAAAACAAATGATTCACATCCAGAATTATATTTTAGAAAAGCTTTGTTTAATTAGGATAGATATTGTTGCACAGATAAATAGTTACATCTGACTGTTTATTTGTTTAGGATATTTTAGTTAAATTAGAAGCAATTTCTTCATTTCTTTTTTTTAATTCCAGAAAGCTCAAAAAATACAAAAATATTAGTTTAATTTAGATTAGATTTTTGTTTATTGATTCATTTCGTTTATATTTGAAAATACAAAAACATAGTTTTTATTTATTTAGATTAGCTTGTTATTTTCTTTCGTAGATTAAATTGCACAAGTGCACACATGACCATTCCTGGACCACAACAAGAGAGATTTTACAGTTTTGATCCCAGGGTCCCCCAACCAAACAAGCCTGAAGAACTCACAGATATAGACAGTGGAATACGTGCCCTAGTCTTTAGAACATCCCCAAATCTACCAAATATTGTCAGACAGTTGAACGTCCTAAACAAAGACATTTATAGAGATTTCACATTCTAGACTGAACCAGCTCATTATGCATAGATCTAGCAGAACTATGTCTCTCTTTTGTATTCCATGACCTTTTCTGGACATCATTACGAGGTGTCTGCTAGTCAATTTCCACGCATTCCGCAACCAGTCGAAAGAGTTTCACACACAGACATTGATAGACTTTTACGTGTGTGTATCATTCTTAATCGTACCATCACACTTGTTCAGGTTAGAGAGGCTTTCATTTCCCTTGACCAGTAGATCCCTTTGGTGCCCATAAAGAATATTAGATTTCCCTGATAACTTGTTTATCGTATACACACCTATTTCTGCTACATATAGCCATCCACTCATTCTACATCGGTTGTCCCAGAATGACCTCTAAAGGTTGAGTGTTCCTAAAGGTTGCATGGTGATATTCAGCCTTAGAGGGTCCAATGACTTGATTTAGCTTGAAAGACCTCGAAAAACCTTTTTTTTCTCAGGATCGCCCTATGTGCATGGAAAGAATGAGCTGGCCTGAAAAATGCATGGTTATTTTAGTAGATCTTATTTCACCACCATGTGGGGTATTGAAAATTATTTCCAATGATATATTTTTTGGCTCATAACTCATTGCGGAGCTCCCGAAATCACTCTTTGAAGTTTAGGTACTTTTTACATTGCAAGTTCCTTCACCCTCAAAAATCTGCTTTTAGTGAATCGGATCCTAAACCTCTAAAACTTTCTTGAATCTTCCTAAATCAGTTCCTTGATGTTCTTGGATATTTAATACACCTCCATGATGAAAATAAGTCTCTTGTTCCTCTCTGATGATAATGCACCTAGCTTAGAAAGGCTGATGAAAGCCCCTTCTAAGAATGCTTGTAAACCCACTTTGAAAACCATAGCTCCAACTTGCCTGAATGATCCTATTTGTTCCTAAATAACCTAGGGGAGGATTGATGACACCATATATGAAATCCTAAGATACAATATTGGACTTGACACTAAGGGGTAGGTTGATCTGGGGGTGCCTGGAGAGGTATAACATGCAAATTTTGACACTAAGGTATAGTTGTCATGTTTTCGAGTGAATTTTTCCCATGAAAAAACACTGGACAACAGGAAAACTTTGCCATTTAGAGGAACCACTATGATCTAAAACCATCATGGACATCAAGTAAAACTCCCATACTAAAAACAATGTCAATTTATTTTGCAACTCCTTTGAACAATCTTGCCTTAAACTGAACTTCTTCATAAACTTACATTTTTTAGGTAGGGTCCACTCATCACCACATGCTCTATCTTACCTTTATGTAAATATTAATTATTCCTATACATCATAAAATAATTATACTAGCATAACCAAACAATTCTGGGCACTTACCAAGTAAATCTCTCATACCGCTTTTGAGCTAGGGTTTCAAGCACACAAAAAGTTGTTTACCTTCTTAACATTTAAAACCCTGAAAATGAAATGACCTCATTATTTTTGTGAAAATTAATTATTTCAATTTAAAATCATCCTTTAAATCTACAAGGTCCCATGCAAAGCACACAATTCAGGGTAACCATCAAAATGTGCAATTCGAGCTAGAAATACTCTCTTCTAGACCTTTTTTCACCAAAAACAACATAACTTGCAAAATATTCTTCAAAATGACTCCAAATTTTTCTCACACCTCTAGGACACCCCTATGCATCATCTCCAATCATCAATATAGATAAAAAAAGTGTCTCTATATTCTCAACCCATCTCATTTACAGGACTAACTCTTGGGGTTTTGCATGGTTTAGGCTAGGGTCAATTGAACCAACAATATAACTCATCATGAAACCTCTCCTAAGGTCCCTAACATACCTGGAACAATATTTATGACATCCATTAATGTTTCCATGAGCTCTCATGGCTCTGTAGCTCATCCTCATGCCTCAAAGCACCTAGACTAGGTCTATATAGCACCTAAAATTGGGTCTTCAACATGTACTTGCACCCTGAAACTCATATGAGTGCCTAAAAAATCCACAAACATGCTCTCCATGCTACTATCATGCTTCTCAAGACACCAAGCAACAAAAATCATCATGCTTTATCTCCTAGGCTAGCTAGGTCAGCTGACTGGGCTTGTTAGACCAAGCCAATCTCACTAAATCACCTCATGCCATCATGAAACCAACTGAATCTCCATGTCATCCACATACTAAGTATCCTCTGATCCTTCTCCATCATCCTCTTTGTCATTAATGAATTTTTACATCGATGAAAACACCTAGGACTCAACATTCCAACATGTGCATCATGTCTAGAACAAATAAATCAGCTCTTAGGTGGAAACGTGTTTATTACAAAGCAATAACAAAAACAAAATTGAAAGGGAAACCTAATTTAAATGGCAAGACTACCTTATTAAAGACATAAAATAAGAAGCTTATTTATAGTAGGGCTTCATCCTACTTCCATTAAAGTAGATAGGAAAAATATATCCATCCAATTCCTGCAATTGGAATGCACTTAAATCCAATATCATAGTTACTTCAAATAGTCCTAACCAACGAACTTGATGCTTCCCTAGGTGGAGTGCAAAATTTGAATAATAAAGGAGCACTAATCCTCCAACTGCAAAAGTCTTGTTCTTGATATTCATATCATGCGAGGATTTCTATCATACCTTCTCTATCTTATGACTCTATCACATAATTACACGCATTTCATCCAACTGCATTACTATGAGGATGCACTCTTCCATTTTTTGTTTATTTGCAAGGCCTCCTACTCACGCAATATGTAGGGAGGGTAACATGAAATCCACATGAAATTGTTCCTCCACCCCAAACACCAATTGAAAGGGTGTTTCCTTGTTTAACCTATTTATATGTGGTTCTAAATGCCCATTGTACAGATGAAACTTTTTCATCCCAATTTTTCTTCCTACATCATAGTTTTTTGTCAAGGTTTGTCCCAAGATTTTGTTGAATGCCTCCATAGTTCTATTTTTTTGTGGGTGATAGGGGGTAGTCTTATGATGAGCCACCATGAACTCATCTAACAATATTCAAATTTTCTCATTCATAAAATGAGTTCCCCTATCACTGGTAAGGCTCAAAGGACAACCATACCTACTGATAATATTCTCCTATAAGAAAGCATGAAACTCTAAGTATGGTACAATCCTTTTTAGGTGTTGCCTTATTCCCACCATGTCAGATAATATAGTATAAGTGATGATGTATCACGTGCCTATCCTCCACGCTTCTAGTGTAATTGGTCCAATAAATCAATTTCCCATTTTTCAAAAGGTTTTGCACTTGCTATGGATCACAACGACATTTCATCTTGCTCCCCTAGTTTTCCCATTCTATGACAATGATAAGAAATTTTAAAAATTCTTTGGTATCCTTGTAGAGTGTCTCCCACCATAGTCCTATGAGGAATATCTTGTGCACATGGTAAATTCTCCAACATAATGGCCTCTCAAAATTCCACCATACACTTCTTCCATTATTTCCTCTCTTTCATGTCTTAGTATACAACTTTGTAATACCTCACCTCTACCCATTTTATACAGGTCTCCTCCTACCAATTGATAGGGTGCAACACAAATTACAATTGTTTCTTTTCCAATATCTTCATCCCTGTAGATGCAATACATGTACACAAAGAATACCGTATATCTTCTAAATCAATGTAGTGCTCACTACAACCTGAACAACTAGTGCATCTGTCATTATTTCCTCAATATTTTCCACGTGTTCTCCAGAATTGATGCGTGAAGATGGTTAGGTCCCAAATTACTCTTCCTAAGATTGATGACTATCATTGTAAATTTGAATTTCTGAAACAACAAGATCCATTTGCATATCTCACCGATGTAATACTGGTTTGTTGACTAAATATTTTAATCCATGTGATCAGTATAAAAGAAAAATAGTGTCACCAAAATATATTGCCTAAATTTATGTAGCACATGTACACCATTGATAACACTTCACCCTCTATTGTGGTATAGTTCTTCTCTACAGGTGTCAACTTCATGATAAAAAAATAGATGGGATGATCTATCTTTCCCTCACCAGGATGTGTCAACATAGCTCTAATTGTTGTACCTGAAGCATCCAAATGTACATGAAATGGTAAGTTCCGTGAAAACCATAATACCATGAAGGGAACCTTAGGATAGGCATTTTATTCAAATTTTCCTTCAGTGCCTCAAACTCCTCTAGTTACACATCCATCTAACAAAAATTCCCCTTTCTCCTTTAGAAATTATTCCAATAACATAGCTATCTTGGCATAGCCCTTGAATAAATTTCGGTAATACCCTGTATGTCCAAGGAAACCACACTTCACTTTGATTATTTGGTTCTAAACCCAATATCACTATACCTTGTGTCGGGTCAACCAAAAGACCTTCCTTTACATATGATATGCCCCAAAAATGTGCCAAAAGGTGTTGTAAAGATGCACTTCTTGATATTCAATGATATTCTTAACTTCACGCATCTTTCAAAATTGTCTTAAGCAGTCATAATGGTATTTGATTAATCCATATATGGTTGAGTCATCAAGATACACATGCAAGAAATTGTGTATGAAATATTTCAAATTCCATGACAATAATACATGAAATACCACTGGTGCATTCTTCAGTCCAAATGCACATAACTTTATATGCATAGAAACCCCAATCTATAGAAAAATTGTCTTTGAATGATCCTCGTGCACTATACATACCTAATGGTAGCTGGAGAAACCACTTCTAAAAGAGTAAATTTAACGACCTATGATACCTTCAAGAATATCTTAAGTAAAGGGTGTGGGGAAAGGATAAATGACACAAGAGGAATTCAGTTTCTTGTAGTCCACACAAATATAAATTTTTCCATATTTTCTGATGTTGATAACCATTGGAATTATCCACTTTGATTCTTATATTGGCTTAGTAATACTTATTGGAGCATCTTGCCTATCTCATATTTCACTTTAACGTGAATTAGGGATTCATCCTATAATTCCTCTTATGTATTAGTCGCGCGCACTTCCTTAGCTTGATCTTCATTTCCTCTGAGTGAAGGATTAAATCTCATCAACTCATGGTATCCTTGAGGAAATATATCTTTGAAGTCATGTAGTAGTTTTGTAATCTTCATAACTTCAGATTCTAACTAATAATCACCAATTATTGCCTCTTTAGGTGCATCCTCTATTTCAATGTTAACTTTCTTTATTTTCAAGGGTTGGTGGTAAGTGTGTGCTGCTCATCTGTGGTGGCCAAGATGTCACACTATCCTTCAATATGCTCAACATATAAATCTTCAACCACTTCATCATCAATCATGTACACCAACTTTACGTTTTTCTCTTTCCTTCTAGGCACACTCCAGGAGGTTCTCATCTAGATTCCATCTAGTGGCAAGCGTTCGTGCACTTCATTCAGAAGAGTGTCACCTTGTAACCGAGTTACAAGTTATTCTACCTTCGTGTTGTCTCCTAGAGTGATGGGCTTCATCAACTACAAATTTTTATGCATAAGGGGTTTAGGGGAAGAGTAATCAAAGGTATGTATCAAATCTAAAGTCATTACCTTCTAATCCATAGTCTCATACTTCAACTCAACATATATCTACCATGCTTGATCACACCCATGTAATGTGGAATAGAAACTTATGTAGCCATAATGATGGTGGTAATACATCATGTCCTTCAAGCTAATTATTTTCATAACCTTGAATGTGAGCCAATGGGGAAGAAACTCCATCATAACTTGATACCTTTGAAGGTAAGTTACTCTTAACGAACCGAGTTAGGAAAGTAACCCTAATCTTGCACCATCTTAGCAAGTTATCTCTTTTCACATCTCACCATTGTATTGTCATTCCCCAGAGTGAATAGAAAAGAAAATTTCTTATTTCATCCTCATTATGAAGCTGATCCTCCAAGGCATGTAAAAATGTCTCTAACATCTCTTCTCTAGTGAAATTTGGTAGCGTGGTCTTCTGCAAGCACCACACTACCCAAGGTCTTATCATTCATGTGAATTTTTAGTGGCACTCTCAACCAATCATATCATAGTACCATGAGCCCATTTATCAAATGAAACATGTAGTAGTGTTGCTGATGGAATGCTGTCTCCCCATTTGAGAATCCCTTCCTTCATTGGCTCAACATACTTTGGTTCGTGAATCGTCTACACATAGATCTGGTTAAGATATTCTTCATTTATGGGTTCAATGTAGGGTACAACATTTATACCATCAATAGGGAGCACAAATTGCTCATATGTATTCTCAAAACTAACATAAAGCTTGTTAAAGTGCAGGTCTACGTTGTTCTCATATCACCAAGGAATGAGCAAGTAATGCAGGAAAGTTTTTCGCCTCTGCCAACTCCATTACCTCGAAGTGTCTTCTTAATATTTCTCCTTGAATCAAGATTCTTGAATCCTTTAAAAACTCCAATGGGAATTTTCCTTTTCTTTTATTTTCCATATCCAACACACCTAAGGATGGATGTAATGGTGGCCTACCTTTTCTATTCCAAGCATCAAGTGTAAGGACACTAACTTCTGCACATGTATCAATCATAATATTACTTAACAACCAACCATCTATAACTGCATCAAGGGTAATCTCCTTGTCATATTCATGATTCTGAGGTGGAAAATTGGAATGTAAACATATATATATATCCCCTCTCTTTCTGATGCACAAAAAATTCTCTTGTAATCATTCTCCTAACAGAGGTATGATATTCTCTTGTCTAAGTATCTTACATACTTCCTTGAGGTCATCCACATTCTTATCAAGTATTTCATTCTATTTGGCACATTATTTATCCCATGTTTATTAATTTAGAGAAAATTATATCTCCTTGCAGTTCTCTGATTAGTCCCATGTTCTCTTGGAATAATTTTTTCTACCCTACATCCAGATATTTAGTTGACTACACATTTTCATACCGCTTGATGACCGGATTTTATCTTCCCTCTTCACGCCGTGTGATTCCCCTCTACATGTTGCAACCAATAAAGGTTGTTGTTCTGCCATAGCTAAAGTCTTAGGATGCCACTGTCCGTGCCTAGAGTGCTCAATATACATAATTTTTTCACCCCTATCCTTCTTGTTTTTGCACATATGTGCGTATAAATCTAGGCAATCTTCCACTTTGTGCCCCTTTTCACAATACGTGCAAAACTGGTTCTTCGGGCACTCACGTTGATAATGGTCTAGTGACCCACATGTATAGCACATTCCTCCACTGAACCTTCCTTCGTAAGACCTTCATGCCATGTTCCACGATATCCTCCTCTATATCCTCCATTTCCATTGTCACTTGTGCCATTATTTTGTCCAACTCCATTGGTTTCTCATTCATGTCCTTGTGAACTACTTTTTGCGCTAGCCTAGCACAACCCTGTCTCACAAGCTTCATGAATGTGGTCAATGAACTGGAAATTAGTTGTGTCATGGGTGTGCACATAAAAAATATTACAATAGAGTGACATGTTCTTATGGGTCACACAATGAAGGAGTGGGTAATTCCTGACATCATGATTTTTATGGAAAATATCGTAAGCTAAGAGTAGTGCGCGCACATTCTTTCATGGGAATTTATCCTTAGTGTGCCCCTCTATGTCACATTTTTTACACCATATTCCATTATGAGTTTCATGCACAGAATTAGCAAACAACTTATACAGTTGTTTCGCCATAGCTATAATTTGTGCTTCTAGGAATAAACTTACACTAATATCTATGCTTCATAACTACCTCTTACGTACAATATTGCCTCTAGAGCCTCACACGGGTATGTGAATGTTTTATGTGATAACGCCCTCCTAAATGGTGTTAACAATCCACCCAATGAACCATTACATGATTCTTTGATAGATGTCATATGAGAGTTTACACAAAAGAGTCTTTGAATCGTGCATCATATTCCCTGATACTCTCAGATAGTCCTTGTTTAATCTCCTTGAGCATGTTCAAGTATGCTTTGCTACTCAAACTTAGGTTAGTTGAAACTTGGATCCAGGAAAGCAAGACATAGTGCATCATATTCCACTTTCATTTGATGTGGGTCATACTTCTTATACCAAATGTGAGCGTGCCTTTGTAATGTCGTTGTGAATTGGATGGCCTTCCTATCCGAGATCATTGATTCTCTTGGCCCTCCATAATAGCTCACACTTGTGCACGTGCTCTGTGATGAATATTCCACTCCTTGGTACTCTAGTAAGTGAAGTGACATCTCAAAGAAAATTTGAGGAGGATATTGCGGTGGTGGGTTACTTCTTTGTCTTGGATTGCTTCCACTTGGGGGAGGACCGTATCCTGAACCCAAACCTCCACTAGGGTTGCCCCCGCTTAGGGGAGGACCATAGCCTCCTGAGCCCCCTACTGATATCTACGAACCTAACAAAGTTTTGCTTTGTGTCGTAGTAGAGCTAAATTACACCAACTATTTGTCTTAGTATCCCACCTATGGTATTACTACCAATGGGTAGTGTGCCAATGTTTTCTCCTAGCATTACACCTACCAAATTACTTCCAAACAAACTTTGATGTCTGGCTACGAGAGTCTATTGCATTTCCTTTATCTATTGTGCCTCCTTAGTTGATACCAACACATATATGCTTGTATCTCCAACTCAACGTGGTGATCCCCGATTATCTTTGTGCTCTTTGTCATCATGATGATCCTCTATGTGAACTTCTTATTCTTGAGTACCAAGCACAAGGGCTAAGGTTCCAGGGTGGGTCATATGTGCACCAACTAGGGTTCAAAATTGAGCCCTTCATAGCCCTTCCCAAGGCCTCAAACCCGTCAGAAAAGGGTGGGTAAAAATTTACATGTCAAAAAATTTTCAAAATGTAAAAATTGTTTGACAATAGAGAAGTGGAAGTTACTTTTTAAAAATGTTAAAAGAAGGGTTACAGTATGAAAAATGCTTGTCAACAATTTTTGTGAAATTTTTAAATCTAATTAAATATTTTTTTGATGACCTCTAAAAACCACAATCACATCTAGCTTTCCAGGCTCTGTACGTGTGACTTGTAGATATATTAGACAAGATGTATTAATAAATTATCAAAAAAATTAATATAATAAATATACTACTACTATTATACTATTAAGGTAAAATCCCAAGTTTGTAGTAAGTTTGTGATGGTCCAGCTCAACGAATACTTGTGCACAAATAACTAAAAACCAAAGATTTAATATTACCATTTAGGGTTATGTTTGTCACCTTGTATTCTTTCTTATTTTTTGTTTCAGGATCCATCTTAAGAGGCAAAGAACAAAGATAAAATTGACTTGCAAGTTGCACACAAATATCTTCCAACTTGGGAGCTTACACAACACGATTTGGAAAAAATCGAGTGTGTTGAGTGGCCATGATCCTAGATATGGGATGAGATGGATATCTGAGGTTAGGGAAGAGCTTGGAAAAAAAAATTGAACTGGTCTTAAAGGGTGACTTCAATTCATGACTCGCAATGTAGGGTGTTGAGTATGCTTTATGGGATCTAGGTTGGTACCAAATGGCATGATAGGCTCGCGATGGTCTTGATCTAGATCTCTCAGATAAATTTGAACTTAGTGTGTAGACAAGCGAAGGGTTGAGATGATTGAATTAGTTTGATTTGTATGCAATGGAGAAGGATCTTGAGGAAAAGGTAGTTGGGGCTTACTTTTAGGATAAACAAAGGTCGGGTAATTTGAGGATCTCACCCATTATGACCCTTGTAAAGAAGCGCTGAGCTAAAAGTCAAGATATTCCCTAATGCAAAGGTTGATTGGACATATTCGAGATGGTATAATGCAAGGAAGAGGAGAGGAGTTTGTTGCAGAGAGGGAAAACATGAAGAGAAGACTCTTTGTCCATTAAAAGCACCCCTCCAAGTTATCATTGGTATCTTCTCTCTAACCATTGTTCAATAACAGTGATGTGGAGGCCGACAAGAATTTTATATTTATAGTTGTGCTCAAGACAATGTGACTCAACTATATGCCTGAGGAGTTGAGCAAGAGGGTTGTGGACATATTCATGGAGGATTATGAAGGGTTTGTGTGTTTAATGAAGTAGTCTAATTTGGTAATACATCGTTTGTGTGTAGTAGATCTGAATGCATATTGTGTACGAGGTGAAGCTCTTGGCTCAAAAATCTGACCAAGTATGTCTCGATGTATCTATCGGTGACATAGTTCGTGTGGGTGTTTCAATGTATAGATGCACATTTTCTTTAATTTAGTTGGAAACAATATAATTTAATGTATTTTACTAATTAAAATCTACATGAGTTTTAATTTTAGTGGTGAAAATCTGAATGAAATTTTAATTGAAGTGATAAGAATCCAAATGGGTTTTAATTTTAGCACTAAAATCTAAGTAGAAGTTAAAAGTTATTTATTTTACTAGTTACAAGTTTTTCATAATGATTTTGATCAAAAATCCTAGTGGACCACACGCAGTTTGATGATTTTTATGTGTTTACTAATCTACATGTCTTCTCATCTAATTTCAATGGTTTGTTTATGTATATATTTATTAAATGTATTTAATGCTTATTGTATTTATGATGACTTTTATGAAATTAGAATATTGCAAATTTGGGCATTCATTACATCATAATTTGATTATTTTACCAGTGTAAATACGTCTTAATTTTACAACATTTTGATTGAGGGGTCATTTTGTTTGGATTATTGATTATTTCCTTTTATTTAAGGTGTTAATCAACTGGTACTTAATTTTTTTTAAACAATTTCTCATTTTTTTTAAAAATATTCATAATTTTTATGACATGGATACTTGATTTATTCTTGTCATATGAAGTGTAAAATATTCATACTACTTTTCATCATTGAAGGGTTTATCCAATATTTTCCCTTCACAATAAAATTCAAACCAAACCTTCAAATGTGATCCCTGGCCACCAACGGTTCTTTCTTCACAAGAATTGCTTTCATCAAATGTCAAGGGGGTCCCTCTATTCCGCTTCCCCAATATCAGAGGGACACGGTCCTGCGATCCCTCGCTTCTCGTAGGGTTCTCATCGCGTCTACCTAGCCCCATTCCTCTTTGTCTTAGCGCTTCTTCAACTACTCTCTCTCGTGCATCGTTATACATGTGCAGTGTTTCTTCTCTCTTTGCTTCCATCTAAGTTGACGACATCATTTCCAATCTCTTCCCACATCCTTGCACGCAACAGGTGTTTAGCTAGCCATCGGCTAGTTTTCAAGTCCCATTTCAACCATCAAGATTTTTATAGCCAGCGGTAGCATGCGTAAATATGATCCTCTAGGCCCACGAAGGAATGGAACTTTGCTTCCTTCGGGCACGAAAATGTTGAGATCGCGTACTCCAAAGTGTGATTTCGCAAGACGCCTGCCCACCAACAATCTATTGTGTGCGTCCATGGTTCATCCAAATCAGCGAATGCCTAATACTTACCCTGACTCCAGATTTGCTTTCACTCAATCCTACTTCCTTCGTTCTACACATACGTTGCTAACCATTCATACAATTCCCACAGAAAGAAGCTAAAGAAAGTCTCATAGAACAAATCATGCAGGTTGTCCTCGACCCATTTGCGTGGATTAAACTTATCACCAGAGTTGTATCTTTGCGCAAACTAGTCTTCTCTATCGTGTATCCATCTTTCAATGTTTTCTAATGACAATCGAAATGCCATAAGCTTGCCACACCTTAAGACCCTGAATGAAAGGAGGTCCCAGAAACGGAACAAAAATGTCACGTTGTAGTCTAGTAAGTCAACACAACATAGTCAAGCACACTAGTACCCCACTTAGACAAAGGTTTAAGTGCTCACCCGAAGTGCACGCAACTCCACCAAGTTCCTTCTAGGGCGGCAATCAAGACATGGTCCCTGTAGACATGATTAACACAACATGCACTATATGTTCCATATGCAAATTACAATATACGCACAGACAATTGATCATAAAGGAGCTTGTAATCATTCATCGACATATACAATCAATAACAAAATCTAGATGATAATTACACTACGTGCATCTCTTCGTAGTTTGGCAATTCATACCATATTATCCATTAAAACACATGACTCAGATACTTAACAGCGCGCACACAAACTCGTGCATCCTTACATACACGTATTTACAGATTTGGACACACTTACAAACACATACACGTATTCACCACATACACTGCACGCACACACATACTCACTCCGTTTACATGGACATATATACATATTTATAGGGTGGGAACTTGTCCATCACCGCTTTCATGTTGTAATCTAGTAATAAAAAATTCCTAAATATAGTCTACATGCTTGCACTTTCCTACAATTAGGCGTCATCCTTTGGTTCTCCATAAGCAGCATGTTGTGTGCTATAATTAGCCCCTGATTTACCCCAATTGTATGCCCTTTAATTATATCAACTCCCATCCTATAAATAGCTTGTTTTATTTCCCACGTCATGATATACTGAGCTTTCTTCGTCCATATATATCCTATATTTAGCTTGCCTTGGTGAACACGCCATCTCTGCTTTTGTCTATTTTTAGCTCATTCCACAATTTTGGCTAACTCATGTTCTTTTTGCCCTTGTGCGCGAACCTTTCGCGCGTCCTCTTCTTACACCTTCGGGTGCACCTCTGCACACTTATGTTACTTGTGTAGACTTTTCCTTCATGTTTGTGTGTCTTCCTTCGTGCGTCCCTCTTCCTTCGTGCATGTCTTCATACTTAGCCACTTCTTCAGTTTAACAGTTGGGTACAAGGTTGAGTTTTTGTTCAACCTACCATGCCCATCCGGATGGGCAAATGTAAGTCATGAATAAAAACCTTGAAAACTTGTTGAGATTTTTCATTGGAAACAAGCCAAGACAGTGGGATATGATTCTAGCACAAGCCGAGCTTGTTTGCAACAACTAAATCAATATAAGTACAACCAAGAGTCTATTTCATAGTGTGTTTACAGCCCTAAAGGTGTTGTTAAGTTGAGATATGCAACTGAGTCAGTTAAAAAAATGTTGTAACGGAAGACTTTGTTGAGTATATGCATGAGTTACATCAACAAGCGAAGAAGTTGGAGAAGAGTATTAAAAGTACCATGTTGATCTCAAGACAATAAAACAAAAAAATAAAGTTGGAGAGCTAGTTTTGGCTCATTTGTGAAAACATCAGTTCCCAAGAGGAACTTATGACAAGCTCAAGTGGAAGAAGATTGGGACATGTAAGCTTTCGAAGAAGTTTGCAATAATGTGTATGGGATCTAACTCTGAGATGGGATAGATGTCTCCAAAAATTAATGAGGATTTGTTACCCTTACCACAAGGGACAAACAAGTGATGAAAGTGCAAGCTCAAATTGAAGACGACAATTCCCCGAGAAAGTAAGAGATAAGTTAGAGAGGGTGATTGGGTCCCAAAACATCAAGAAGGCGCGCTTAAACAAGTATAGAGAGTATGTCAAGTGGAAAGATCATACAATTAAATATGCAACTTTGTTAAGTGGATCTGAAATTTCCAAACAAGGAAGATTAGTAGAAGAGCTCACAAAATGTTCATGAATAGGAAATAATGGTTCATTTCACTCACCCAAGGTGTATGGATCCACAAGCAATCTTGCATCAACCAAAAATACAGTAAGATTTGCATGTCTTCATATTTTGTCACCCTAGCAACATCATGTACATTAAAGATAGACAAGTAGGTCAAGAAGCATCCCTAGAGGGCCAGCCCCTCAAAACTAACTTGTAGAAAGATTTCACTCGTCTTTTAGGATTAGAGTGAAGACCTTTTTTGCGCAAATGACAAAACTACTGATTTACACAAGCAATGGTTTTGAAACAACCGATCTCCATACACTAATAATTACAATCAACCAGACTGCACAAAGCAGTGGTTTCACCCACAATAAATGTGCACTCAACAAAACATCCTAGAGTTCGAGAATTGTCAATTTTGATCATTTTCAAGATGCTTAGGAATGTGAAGAGAGTGAGGATTTTCAAAGAAGGTAAATATCCAAAGGGATCGATTTTGAGCATTAGAGGTAGAGGCAAGCAAGGGAGAGCAAGTTTGGAAGAAGGCTTTGGCTAAAATCTTGTAGAAGGTTGTGTCCAAGTCCTAAATAGGGTAAAGACACTCTGAAGTCCATTCGAGAGAATGTTGAATTGAGTGTCTTCAAGTTGTTGTTTCAATGAAGCAAAGCAAGAATCTTAAAGAAGTCGTACCTTCAATAAAGGTTGTAATTTAGGTTTTACTTTTGAGTGATTGTGCTTACGTGTGTGTCCATTTCTACAAGCGAGTTTAGGCTGCAAAGAAAGGTTGGCATTCATTTGGCTCCATCTTTTACCCACCCTAACGCTACATCACTATGGCCATTACTCATTTTGTTTCAAGACTCTTATCTATATGCTAACGACCATCATGTATGGGATCCTTTTAAAATTCAACATCAATTTGTGTCAACTCAGCCTTTTAAGGAGCAAATCTTCAAATGGTAGGATGAAGTATTAGTTGAATTAACTAACCTTTAATCCACACAAAAACATTGGCACTTCTTAGTGAATTACATCTGAAGGAAAACAAAGATCTTCTTGGCTAATCTGATTGGTCAACAAAGATGGTCCTCAACTTGAAAAATATCACCTTGCATGTGGAAGCTACTGGTTCGAATGATTATTTGGCTTTGTTGTAAAACTTAACAATTTGGAATTGGATGAGACTGATTTAGCAGAATATTCAAAACACGAACAATGGGCCAAGATAAAGTGCGAAGGTGAAGTGCACAAAAATACAAACTTTTTCAGGCAATGGTTAAAAGATGGGAAGAAAATATCATTTATCAAACGTTTTTCAACTTGAAAAAATTGCCTCTTGGTCTTGAGTTCTCTGCAGCAATTGCCGAGTTTCATTAGGAATTAGGGATGTCTTCATGTAAATCTTTTAATAAAAAATGAACAGTTATAATTTTGCCGAAATCAAAAAGGCCTCAATTTAGGGGGATGAAGAATTTAAACGCTTCTCTTCAAAACCTTTTTCAGGCAGTGGTTGGAGATGGTGGGGGAAGACCATTAATCATAAGTATTTAAGCTTTGAAATAATGACCGTAATGGCCGCTTTACAGAGCATCTTGAAATCTCTGCAGAAAATTCCGGCTTTTAAATTATCTCTGGATGTGAAAGACAATCACACAAAAATAAACTAGAACACAACCATCAACTCCCAAAGACATATCCTAAAGAATATGTTGGGATTGACCAGTTTGAATCACCAATACATCCATTGTTGTCGCACTGGATATCTTGTTGAAGTATTCCATCTTCACATTCATACTCATCAACAAATGTTTCAAGAAGGACATTAAGCTCTTCCGTTTGTTCTACATGTTATTCTTCTGATTAAAAAATTATGGACAGGTATACTTTTACCAGAGTAAAGTAGGCCTCAGTTTTGGGGGATCAAGAATTTAAATGGAAAAGGTTTTTTGTAATGGAGAACGAAAAAATGCCAGGCTATATATGGTTTCCCCATAGAGTGTCATACTCTCATGCAACATCACACTATTTCTTTATTGTAATAGGCAGCGAAGGGTTTTTTGTAGGCAGCAATTAATGCCTGATTTTATATCCTTCGTTGAAGTTTTGGGAGAATGAAGAGCTTCTTTCTACATAGTGTCTGTTTTCATATACAACGTCATCAATTATAAGAAACAAATTCATTGAAAAAGTTTAGGCAAATTGTCTACCTTATTATGAATTCCACATCGCTTTTGTCCCTCAAAACAAGATTCTTGATAGCATTGACTTTTTTTTCATGGACGTGCTTATTGTTCTTTGCTGCGGGACTCATTTTTTACCTCAAAAATTGATATGAAGCTTATGGCAGGTTGGAGTACGATTTTTTCTCTGATTTTTTCCCGAGCATGTTATGGTAGAATAGAATCTTTCTCCCAAATGCAGCTCATTTTAAAACTACCAATGTTTCTATCCAAGTTGATGGGATTCCTACCAGGTGCTTTGCAACTACATGAGGTGTAAGACAAGGTTGTAGTTGACCTGCCTGTGTCTCATTTAATTGAGATCTTTGCATCACCGTTTTGCTGATGATATTATCCTCCTGTCTGCAGGTTCTCTAGAGTAAGCCCTACGTTGTGAAGGAGCACTTCATTGCTTCTTCACATCACCCACTCGCCACAGATTCTTTAGAGTAAGTCATATTGGGTTGGAAAGCACCACTTTATTGCTTCTTCACATCACCCTTTTGTTGATGATACTATCCTACCGGGTGCAGCGCACTAGAGTATATCAAACATTGGAAAGGGACACTCTTAATTTTCTTAGCAGTCTCCAGTGTTATGAGTTTTTCTTTTCAAAGCCTCTTCTCTTATCCAGTTTTGTTATCCAATATTTTTCTCGGGGGCTGTCACATTTGAGGAATGCACCATTTGGACACAGCCTCCTCTTTGTAGTTCTCTAGGAGATAGAATTGCAGGTGGATCAATTCTTCTAAAATCAACCTTCCTCCAATTTCCCACTCATTTTTGCTCCAACATGTAATCACCGAGGTCTTTTCTTTGGAAGCCTAGTACTCACTAGTCACTACCATCGTGGTCAGAAGCCCACAGCCTGATCTGTGGCTCCCCTCCAGAAAACTTGGAGTTAGAAACTACATGAAGTTGCCTTTGATCAAAGGTATAAAGATATTGTGATTTATTCAATTACGAGGTTGATCTCTTGTGGAAAGTTATTTTCCAAACTCCCACCTCTATGACTGATATTTGCAGAATCACAAGAATGTTGTCCTACTTCAAATTCACTTCGAAATAACAGTTTTGAATGCTAAATGATCTTAAAAATTAGTGTTGTGTGTTGGTAGGAACATAATCAGTACTTGCAGAACTGAAAGCAATGAAACGGAACATACACAACATGAATGAATCGTGAAACCATCAATGACACCAAAAAAATTTGGTCTCAAAAACTCAAAGATAGGGATTAACCAATTGGAAGTAGCAATTACCCAGACTTACATCTTCTTATAGCTTAAGAGGGATTACAAAGAGTTCAATAGAAAAAGTACAAGAAGCAATTTTCTATTTTGCTCACTCAGCTTCCTCTCTGCTCCTTTCTCCAATCTCCTCTACAACCAACTAAACACCAACACTGTCACTCACACCCCGACTATCCTTCTCTGATACTCATGCCTCATATTTATCATGCTTAGGGATGTCCTTTCCTGCATTAAAGGGAACCCTAAACATGATGGAGAACCTAAGAGACACTCTCCACTGCCATTACTGTACTTGTACAGTCACAGTGGGCAAAAGTAAAACCACTGCTCTCCTTTTGGAGCCATGCTACTGAATAAAACCAGGTTACTTTGGTTGGATGATGAATTGGATTGGTTTTCCTGGTCCCTATGGATAATGAAGGTACTTTCAAAAGCATTTCCAAGGGTCTCTGACTCAACTCTTCAGACACCCATAAAAAGACTTGGAATACAGCAATCATTAATTTTGTTTTAATCCTGATGACAGAAGTGCAAAATTCAATGTTGGGTGAGTAAGTGGAATGGTCTGCCCTTTCCTGTATCAATAATTATTTCAATGGATACGAAAAAATTCAAATCTTCTCCACGAACATAACATGTACTATCTTGTCGCAATGATTCATCCACTTGCCATTTTGTTCTATCTTTTAGGGAGTGGTGGAACATGACTGGCATAATTCCAATGTTGGAACAGAGTAAAATGGAATAGTAACTGCAATTTCCAAAGGGGGGCATCAGGAAGCAAGCTTTGATTGCCTTCACAACCATACGAAATAATTACTAAGGCTTCAGGTCACGCGAAGCCAAATTTTCAACAATTAGTAATTGTATTAGATTCAGACTAGATGCTAATCAATAAACAGCACCGTGGAGGACATATTTTGCTGTGGATATAGGCTCATGCAGAAATCATTTGAAACAAGCTAACAGGTAGGAATTGCCTGAATTTGCTATTTCCGCCGTAGTGGCTTCTAACGATGCAGATACATGTACATTCCTTCCAAACTCCTAAGAAATATTGAACTTACTAAGATTGGTACGTCAGATTCACCTGAGAGGGAATCTGGCTTTAATTTCTTTCTAGTTAACTACATTACCCACAGCTTGCCAAAATCTAGGGAATAAGGCAGTGATTATATCCATTAAGGAGATTTTGCATTCATTTTCATCTATTTAAAAAACTCACGTCAAGACTTCCAGGAGTGCAGAATATAAGTGACATACAGAGATTTACAGAGCTCTACAAGCGGTGTCTCTGGAACATTCAGCTTGTCGTTTCTCAAACCGCTATTATACAGAAATCATTTGATGACAAAGCTAGCAGGGTAGGGACTGCCTACAATTTGCTATTATCCACTGTAATACAGCTTCTAACGATGCAGATAACCTGTATAGTTGCTTGCTTACTCTGAAGATTACCCAACATTTATCGTCGTGGAACGTAGAATAATGACATTACGTTATGTCAGAATTCTTTCAGAGTTTTGCTTACAATACCCAACAAGACTTGCCAAATAGTCTATGAGACCACTAAACAGCAGCAGCATTCCATCCATTAAGGAGATTTTGAATACATATTTCATCATCTTTAAAAGAGGACCCACATCAAAGACTTGCGCAGGAGTGCAGAATATAAGTGACATACAGAGCTTAAACAAGAGCTCGACATTGCTACTGTCTTTCTGGAACATTCAGTGAATCGTTCTGCCTGAAGGACCGATCTTACATGAAAAAAGTATGCATGACTGAAATAGCAATTTAGGGACCCTACAATGCAAAAACAGCCTCATAATACAGCCCCTTCTGGTATGAGCACCTTTTTTCTGTCAGTCTATGCTTGCTTACTCTGAAGATGTACCCAACGTTTATCAGTCGAAGATATATAAGAATAAATGACCATTACGTTTGACCAGGAGACGGGTACGGGTTTTACTGGTACATCAAGAAGACTGGAAATAGTCTACTGAGTACAATTTTTTTTAGAAAAGTGGGAGCACGGCATACGGGAGACGGCAATATTTTCATAGTATGAAATAGGAGTAGAAAAATACTATGCGCATTATTAATTTATTTGGATTCAGAATGCACTGAGCTATTTTAAAATAACTATACTTTTTGAAGTAAGTGAAATCAAATGTCTGACAAAAGATGAGTAATTCTTACATGAATATTTGATATCTCACATATTGTGGGAAGAGTACAATTGTCAACAGAACAGCCTGCATAACAAATCCCTGTGTGTGTGTGTGTGTGTGTGTGTTTGTGTGTGTATGTGTGGGAAGATGGGAGGAGAAGTTAACAAAGGTTCCCGCATACGGGAGACTTCTCCGCACGCGTCTCAGGTACCTGGTACGTGTACCCGTACCTGGTACGCGTCCCAAGTGGTGGGGGGCGCGTCTCCGTGCAACAGAGATAAAAACACTTTTTTTCTTAAGCTTCCCTGGGATGGAAGCTGCCATTCATCCATTGCACTTGTGAAAAGCCCTAAATCTAAATAGTGTATTGAGAAACCATACTCTAAACGTATAGCTCACAGAACTATTTCTCATACTGAGAAGGCTATTCTTTTTAGCTATATTTTTCAAATTGAAACAAAAGTACTGCAAATTTGAAACAAAAGTACTACAAAATTGAAACAGAAGACAAAATTCAATCTTTACTGACTACACACAAGTTTTGATGTCGGGGAAAAATACCCACTTCATAAAAGAGACTGAAATATCAATTTATAAAAAAAATAGGTGGTGGCGCTTAAACATTAAATGGGTCTGATAACGACAATAAATAGAACATCTGAATCCATCACTATATTATATTACAGTTGCATTGAACCATACAGTGCAGAGAACAGGCTTCATCCGCTTAGCTGGTGTAACGCCTGCATCGAGTAATTGCAGAGCGTCCCCTGCTGTAAGGATGGACAGGGCCCCTGGCCCTGTAGCAGTTGTTCGTGTGATATGACCTCCCGCTCCACGGCGGACATGGAGCGCGACTCGCAGACAAGGCCCCATAGCTGATATAGTAATGCACCCATCTTAGAAGGCTCCGGTGCACATCATAATCCAGCATCAACTCGTCATTATCATAGCAATCTCCCACCCTGCCATCGCACATTTCGCCTTCCGAGGAATCGATGGCGAGATCAAGAGATGCGGAAGCAATGTCGTCGAACCAGGCCGAGCTGCTCAGATCCTGAGCTCGGCAAGCCACCGCACAGAACACCGCCACAGCCATAGCCACCGCCAGGAGCCGCATTTTCCCACGCTCCATTGAATCTGAAACCGTTTAATGGAGGAGAGGAGGAGAATGCAGGTAATATAAATAAATGAATCAAAAAAATTAATTAAACCGTGTAAGTAGGTACTTACAGCAAAGCGCGCCCGTGAGTAGGCTACGCGTAGAAGCGAAAAAGTACTGGATTCCACCCAACCTGGGAAGAGAAAATTAAATAGGCAGGGAAGGGCCCAGTGTGCACATGGGAGCACAGAATTTGTGTGGCCGGTAAAGTATTTCCTCTTTTTTCGCTGAGAGTTAAGGCGCCGTATGCGGCTCCCCTTTGAAATTTGAACTATACATTCGATTCCATTATTTGCGTTTTGATTCATGTCCAGCTGGACTCCATTTTGAAATTTATCGCCGGCCTTTTTTTCATTTTTTTGCCGGCTACTTATGGCCGTCAAACATTTCTGCATCGTGAACAACAATAGGGGAGAGGACCCGGTTGTGGTGCGGGGTCCATTAGTGGAGATAGTAGGTGAAAAGACATTCACTTTTTAAATAACATATTTTGAATGATATGTGAAGTTAATATTACCTAATTGTGTTGTATTGTATCATTATTATTTAAACATGGAAGCATGAAATGTTGAATAAGACAGTTTTTAAATTGGTCAATATTCTCTTATTCATTGATAGAACTAAAAATATATATTAATTTATATACAAGTGTACAAAAACCAAGTCTATACAGTCAACTATTCATTAAGTAATATTTTCATTGTATGTACATCATATCTATTATAGTCACTTCAACAAGTCATTTCTCAAGACTTTCCAAACTAAATCTTAACTAGCAATCGCACGCGGGGTGTGCGATGAAAACGCCAAAAGAGCAGTTGGACGAAAGAAGAAGAGAAAGTACGAGGAAAGCAATGCAGATCAACTTAGTGCAATGAACAAGATAAAAGAAATAGAAATATGCGCCTTCAGTTGTTTTCGAAACAAAAAGCACGAGATATATACAGCCGGCAACGACACTAAGGTGGAACGGGAATGCAGCCCCACGAGAGTTGGAAGGAGCTAAGAAGAACAATTTACGGGGAGAGCCGGAGAAGATAGAAGGCATCGAAGCCGATATTCTTCTTGGAGCCTGGAATGCAGAAGGGGAGTGGAGGACATGTGAGAGTAACAAGAGAAAGAGCATGTTAGCCGTTTTTGCTATGGAAAAATCATTTTTTTTCCTTCTTTATCATTTGAGTTTATATATGGCAAAAAAAACTATTATAAAATTGTTAACAAACACATGAAAAAGTTAAGTATACTCCTATGAAATGAAAAAAACACATAGTAACTAAATACTAAATAACACAATCATTTAAAAACAAGTAATTATCCTATAAAACAATCAATTAACTAGTTAAGCAACAAAATATGCAAATAATTAACTATAAAGACAATAGATATAGCAAGGAGTTAACGCCGGATGACATTATGATTACGAAATTTGATGTGAAAGTATTGATTATTAAACACTATAATATATTTCCAAAATGCTATCTTGAATATAATTATGTATTAGACTATGAAAGATTATAAATTTTGCATGAAATTCTATTTCAATAAAAACGAGACATTAGAGTATGTGGCTAATTATCCATAAATTCAAAAACAATGTATGTTGCGGGATAAAACCCACAACCTATGGTGGCTCCCAGGCACCTGAAAATCTAAAACAATTACGAGCAAAGCAAGGAATAAGGATGACTCAATAGCAAAAAACCAAGAGAGCAATATTACATTTCCTTAATTTGTTTTAAAAATAGTTTATGGTGTCTAATGATAATACGGCATTTGTGGTTTACATTTCAAAAGCAAATTGGGCTAACGGTAAAAAAAAAGGCCTAGGAACGTACACAGATCATTAATATTTACCCTGTTTGAAGACTGGGTGATTATATCAAACAAGTTCAAAGAAAATAAGAAAAAATTACTCTACATTAACAAACATGAATAATAATGTGTATTCAACCATTATCACCACTACAAACACCCTTTTATTTTGATCACGAGTTGTTACAAGAACTCATGCAGACCACACTTAGAGGCTAATATCCTAATGGTACTAGCCCAGAGCAAGCAGATTTTGAGTATAATTTTACACAATCTTTCATTTTTTTGTTAGAATTTATGCCCCACATAAAAGGTACGTATTAAATACAAATTTGCGGGCAATTTGTAATACCCGAAACACACTATGGACAAAAACAGTTAATTCTTAAACAATATAAGAGCTGCTCAAAAATGCTTCTGGGTGATGATTGACAATAGCATATGACACAAACTGACTACTTTTCTTATAGAGATTCGAGCTGGTGAAGAAGAAATTAAATTAATTTGGTTCTAGGCAATTTTATAGAAAATAAATTAAAGGGCGAAAGTGGTTGGAGCTGGAGCACAACACTTTTATAGAATGGTTAATGATGGTATTTGGCACAATGTGGCAAAATTTTGTAGACAAATTCAAAAGATTGAGAGATACAAAATCCATTCGATTTCAGACAAACGTTAATGAGATTTTTAAATTTCCTTCTATAGTTTTATAAAGTTAAAACATAAAAAAAAGCTCAAAACATTTTAAATAACAAATAAAAAGCTACCCTAAATTTAAATGAACTTGAAACTCTATATTAAAAAACTTTGTTGAAGGCTGTACGGATGTTTTGCTTTGCCTATGCTGCTACGTGATTCTTCTTTTTCCTCCACACTATGGCACTTGTCATTGTTTGTTTTTTCAGCTGCTATTATTTGTGCCCTGCACATTTGGCAAGGTAGTTGATGTAATGGGCTGCTCTTATTTTATGAACAGGTTGTGCTCTAGGAGATAAATGTGATGGTGAAGATTCTCGATGCCGTTCAGTACTCATTCCTCTGTCCTCTCTTGCTAGGGCTGGTGCCAGTGATGATCCTCTCTGCATATACCATAAAATTATTTCTGTCAAGAATGTGCCCAAAATGTTAAAAATGGCAATTTAAAGCTTGAAAAAATGTGCATGTGCATAAGACAGTTATTCCATAGATATTCCCAACCACAACTTCATCTCCTAAATTACAGGATTAAAAAAACAACATACCATTTTATGCTTTTGCAATAAATGCATACATATAGAGTTTCTACTAAATTTTAATATTCATCATTTAACAGTCTCATTGGAAGTGAGAAATATAAGATTTTTCAGATCTCTGAATGAGTATTTTGGCACAAGATTGCAGGGGACAGTCAATATGCAAGTAAATCTGGGTATGAAATATAAACTCCAAGCTTCTTCGGTTCAAACAGTTGTAGTAGAGTAAAACTTAAGGAAATCCGGCTTACTCCAAAGACTGGTCGAGCAAGTGAAGCTCACAACGCGCTGGGAAGGGTCGAGTTGGAGAGTGAAGGCCACAAACAACGGCCAAGCTGGGTGTAACGGGTTGGCTGAGCCAGTGAGGATCACAATGATCCAATGCAGCTGGGCTATACAAAATAACTCTCAGGCACACAATCAGCGAGCTCCAAAGAGGCCTCAACTTAAACCCACTAAAGAACACGGCACACCCTAACTCATCTTTTATAGGCAAAGCAAAAATGCACAAATGGCAAGTTGAGCTCCCTACAGTGAAACCACAATCGGGCCATACATGAATCAACCAAGGGGATCTGAAAAATCTTATATTTCTCACTTACAATGAGACTGTTAAATGATGAATATTAAAATTTAGTAGAAACTCTATATGTATGCATTTATTCTTGGCCTGTAATATTTGTTTTGAGCATTTGTTTGGTGTGTTTAGAATACATTTGCAAGTTTATTTTGTTGGGCAGGGATCTGTCTCACCACAGCTATCTCTTAGATGTCTTTATAGGGATCAGACAAGAGATATGCTTGGCAATGGTGGTGACATAGTGCTGCAAAAGCATAAAATGGTATGTTGTTTTTTTAATCCTGTAATTTAGGAGATGAAGTTGTGGTTGGGAATATCTATGGAATAAGTGTCTTATGCACATGCACTTTTTTTCAAGCTTTAAATTGCCATTTTCAACATTTTGGGCACATTCCTGACAGAAATAAGTTTATGGTATATACAGAGAGGGTCATCACTGGCACCAACCCTAGCAAGAAAGGACAGAGGAATGAGTACTGAACGGCATCGAGAATCTGAATGGGCTGAAGTATGCATCGGAGAAGAATTGTTTCGTATGCAAAGGAAACCTGGAAAGAGACAAATTATCTACTGATTTATTATATGTGTACTTGCTCAAAATAAATGTGAAACCGTAGGCAAGGCATGTGAACTGTTCGACACAATGCCTCAAAAAAATGTAGTATCGTGGATAGTCATGATTGCAAGATATGCCCAAAATGGATTTGTTATAAATGTGCTATAATTACTTAGAAACATTCATGCAATTGCAATTGGCAGATGTAAAGCCAAATTCCAAAAATTTTGTCAGCATCCTCCCTGCCTATGCCAAAATGGGAGCTTTGGAACAGGGTATGGACATCCATGAAAGAATAATGGATAGAGGAATTTTGACTGATGTAGTTGCAACTGCCTGGTAGACATGTATGCAAAATGTGGAAGCATAGACAAGGCACATGAACTATTTTAGTATGTCAAAGAGTGAGAGCATCCCTGCAAAATGCATTGTTTCAAATAGTTCATGTGCATCAGGTATGCTTCCACATTTTGTATGTCTACTAGAGCACTTGCAACTACATCTAACAAACCATTAGGCAATCCCTGATACCACATCATTTTCAGGCATTCTTTCAAACAGTTCATGTGCATTAGGTATCCTTTCACATTTTGTATAGATGTCTAGTAGAGTAGTTGCAACTACATCTGACAAAATTCACAATTCTTGAGACAATAGGATTAAAGAATGGGGAATAGTTACATGTGTGAAAAAGCGTCCATTTCCTTTTCCGAAGCTCCTATTTTGCCACAGGCTGGGAGTATGTTCGCAAATGTTAACTGATTGGGTTGAAGACCCGTTTCTTGCATATGGTGAAACAGTATGAGTGCCTTGTGACAATAATCATGTTTTTTGTATGCTGCAATAATTGTATTCCATGAAAAACTGTCTCGTCGTTTCACTTGGTCAAACTCTGTACATACATCTATCAAAACTTTGCACTGGACATACTTTTAAATATATTCTCTATGAAAACCATGCTCATGAAAATACAAGTCTGCAATAATTTAAAATATGTAATCTTTAGAGACGTTGTGTGCACCTGCCTCTGGTAGTGTACTATTGTTTTCGGCTATTCGTATTAGTTGCATGGATACAACATTTATTTGTTTTGACAAATCCATGTTTGTCTTTGTTATGAACATTTGGATACATGCATTTCTCAATTTTTGTTTCTACAGAAGATAAGTCGGTTCATATGAGACCGTTTGCAAATATCTTTGTCTGTATTTTAAATTCTCAATCAAGTAAGCAATCTGATTCTTTTCTAGACAGAACCCCTCTGAATATTACATATCTTCAATTATTGCATACCTGTATTTTCATGAGCATGGTTTCACAAGGAAAGACAGTCCACTCTTTCATTGCTCATAGGCGATACAATTATTCCAGCATACAAAAGACATGGTTATCCTCGTGAGGCAGTCATACTGTTTCACCATCTGCAACAAACAGGTGTTCAACCCAATCAGTTTTACATTTTCCAATTCACTCCCAGCCTGTGCCAAAATGGGAGCTTTGGAACAGGGTATGGATATCCATCAAAGCATAAAGGATAGAGGAATTTTGTCAGATGTGGTTTCATGCAACACATATAGCAATAAGATGTTTTAAGATAGCCAAATTCATCCACATAATTAAGTATATATGAAAATGTATAAGGGAAAAAATGCAAAAAAAAACACATAATCAGTAACCAATTTTATAAACAATATGGTAGGGAATTTTCCATGAGATAAAGGAAAAAAAAGGTTATTTTGAGAAAAACCTTAAAGTTCATGAACACAACAAGTACATAAAGGCAAGTGAGACACTTCGTTCACAAAGAAGAATATCATATTCTACGAGCAATCTTAAAGTTCATGATCATCACAATTATATCTTTGCATTAAACAGTCAACAATGTGCATTGAATGGAATTGTGGAGTTCTGCAAACCGAAAGGAAATAACTTTACATGAGAGTACAGAAAGAAAGTAATGCAAAACAACAAGATCAGATCTGCACAAGACAATGTTTATTTCTTAGATGGTTTATTTTGCTAATACTTAAAGATATAATTTGGATAAATCAGTATAAAAACTAACCATACCGAATATAACAAATTTAAATTAAAGTAACTAGTGATGGAATAAGCTTATAGACGATTTATTTGATTCAGGAAGAACTTTGCCAGGGAATTTTGTAAATTTTGATCTGGATTGTAACTAAACTATAAATCTATCTAGTTAAGGAATATGCGGAGGAGTTAGAAATCCTGAAGCTATCTCAGCGCAAAAATGCATATCACAAGATAGCGAGTAGACTCTTTATGAACTATGGTTTGTAGAATGTATGGGCCATGAAAAAGCATTCAGCAGATCCTTTTTTTTTGTCAATACACGTATAGATTGGAGTTGGTTAGAAGGTTTTCTACCAAGCATCTGGAACCAAGGATGTCAGGTTTTATGCCAGTGCAATTTTCGAACCCTATGGTAAGAAAATTAGTCAATTCTTACTTTCAATGCATCAATCGAAAGGTATCCGATATCATTGAGGTGTTTTTAGACATCAACCTCCTCCAAAGAATGAAGAAAGATATGGGGACCCTAACCTTTCCAAAAGCCTAACATGCCCTAAACGCTCTACAGTACGGAAGTATCTATGATATCATTGTTAATGCTTGGGCAATGTCAAATAAAGGCCAAAGGCTACAATACAAAAATGCATCACATTTGTGATAGCATAGAAACAGATTACATTCGTTGCAGTAGAAAGATGCCTCTGTCACATAAATCTAAAAAACTGTCCTGTGAATTTTAAGCTCAAAATCATACAAACAACTCAGCAAAGGTATCTTGAGTCTAGCTAGAGAGTTTGTAGTGCCATTTTGAAAATGCGTACACAGCATCCTAGCCAAACCGATGGACAGTCAAGTTTTGTGAAGATTTCAGTCTCTCCACTAATTAGTGACCTATTTTGAAAAGTTGGGTTAAATCTATTTATGATAAAGTCGTTTTTTTAGTTTATGGCTATCCAAGACACTAACTTGGCATATAAGAGCACCATTGTATGGAAAATATACGTTCAGATTCTAACGGAATGTAGTCATATTAATTAAATCTATGGTTCATAAATACATCTCAGTTACCAAATAAAGCAGCACCTGGTGACCATTGTCAGCAAATATACTAGCAAGATTATAAAACGATATCGTCACTTAACAAAAGCTACCGATAACTGAAATTGCAGGAAGATTGTTTCTAACACAGTTATACGAAAAAATATGTTTTATTCAGATCTCTGGCGAAGGGCGTGCCATGGGTTGTTTCATGGATGGGCCGTCATTCTATATGCAGGTCAGCTAGATGTCTCAAAATACAAAATAGATTCATTGTTAAGGTTGCAATCAAGGTAAATATTAATCAAGGCAGAGCAATATTTACTTCATCAAAGATCTCATATTGCTTTGCCTTGCCCATTTCTTTTAACGTGGAACAAGTTTGTAAACTAATCAACCATGATTGCTACATAATTATGTAAGAAAAGTGACAAAGAGATATAATCCTCAACGTATTAATATTGTCTCGTGTTCATCTGATTTTGAGATTGATTCTTAGATACAATAAGAAAGCATACACAGCACTTAAACCGAGACTCTACAATGCATCAACACATACGGAACGAGCTGGCCATCGAATTGCAATAGCTGGATTTTCTTACATGAGTATTTTTAAATTGAATTCTGAGAAGAAGATCTCAAATAACAATCTTCTGACCTCATAAGAGAAGGTATTTCCAAAATAACAATGGCTCTTTCATTAACCCAAGAAGCTTTATATCAGAACACTTTTTTTTAATACAGATTTATGGTGTCTATTCTCCTTCGATACTTAGCCTCACATTGATATGACGATTATGTAACAATAGCCAGTGCAATGAAAGCTCAAGCAGATCTTCCCAGCCATAGCCAATACAATCCTCAGAAAGCCAACTATTATCTTCCAATGCAATGATATTCATATAACAAAGGGAGTCCTTAGCTGCGGAGCTAATTGTCTTCTCCACGGTTAAATCCTACCATCAGCTTCATCTTTATCAGACCAGGATGCACCCAAAAAAATATAAGCTCAGTCTTTGAGCAATCACAATCTTCTGAAAACTTTGGTATTTCCAACTTACTTAAAGACAGGCAACCTTTGAAGGCTTACTCTGGATTTAAGTTACAGAGGAACCCTCCTCTTTCTCCAAGTAAATCCATCATATGTTACGATAATTCTTTTCCCTGTGGCATCAACTGAATTTTGATGGAAGCCTAACTAAGAGTACACCAATTGTTTGAAAGCATGCCTAACAATGATGTGGTAAATCAGGAAATTCCTAATAGTTTCAGTCTTTAAACTGTAGTAATGCAAGTAGACTGATCAAGAAACTTTGCAAAAAGCTAACAACAGCTGATAAGTTGGCCTTGTTTATGGGGAATACACACATTTTGCTTAGATGCATGTGTCAGACCCTAATCCAAATCTCCCAGATTGGCACAGGCAGGGAGGATGCTGAAAAAGACGAATTAGACTAGGCAATACATCACTTTACAAACTTTTGAAGCACCAAATTGCAATTGCCTGAATGTTTCTAATTAATGTATAACACATTATGTTGACATATTTATATTAAAAGCACCGTCTATGCAGTCATGGGAACTGTCCTCGAAACTGACATGTTAACTGTTGAGGCACTGAATGTCGAACCACCTCTCTAAATAAATATACTCTGCTGTGTCCACATTCTGCATACATGTCTGCAGATTTGCTCTATCCTATTATTCTTTCTTCATTTTCTTCTGCTAGACATTGGTAAAATACAAAGAGCGATATTTACAGTTCGTACGTTTAACATCATTGAACCGAAGAATCTTGTGTAGCATTGAAAGGTTGCAGAGAATGCGAGAGTATTTGAGGGTCGACGTATCAAAGACAAACGCGAGTCGTGTGAACTCTGGTCGAGGGTAAAGGTACTGTAAAATATACTGCAGATCAATGAAGGAGAAAAACCAGTCGGGAGGACAAAAAGAAAAATCAGGTGTGTGCTGGAGGATTTTTTTAACTATTTCGTGTTCTAAAAACGTAAAAGCATTTCTAGTCATTTATGCACCCATCTAGGGCACTTTGTGTACCACCGACTAGGATTTTCGAAGGGCATAGTCTAATAAATGTGAATACGGTCACGTTTTTCAGTTGCGGGTGGTGTTTTTTCTTAGGCTTTCAAAATGGTTTTTGCCAACAAAGTTTTAACGGGATTTTCAAGGTCATCTCATGACTGTTCAACAAGCACAATCCTTTTGGGCCTGTATACCTGCCCCTTTTCATGGGGGTAAGACCCATGTATATGAAATAGGGCAAACAACACCGAATCCTGAGAGTACAGTGGAAGAAATTGCTTGAAGACCTTATGGTTTAGCGGCATAGAAAATGTTTTCTTATTGCTGGCTGTTGAAACATGAGGGCACAGACAATTTCTGGTTTTTAAATCCAACCTTTACACTCTGAACAGCTCCATTACAGTCAGTATATATTAGTATTCACGGACTTCGCGTGTTAGTTCTATAGAACAATTGTTTATCGGGTTCCGATTCTGTTTTTGTGACAAAGGGGATTTCTCTGACTTGGACTCTCCGGTCCTGCCTGGTGCAACGCGTCCATTAGTCTCAGAGCAGTCTGGTGAAAATGTAGCATTCACCTTTTAAGCTAACATCGTTCGGCAATGATATGTGCCAAGTTAGGTATTACCCAACTATCCATTGTACCCGTATCATTATTCATTTACCAACGATGGAAGCATCGAAATGTTGAATCCTGACAGTTTCTCCCTCGCGGAATTGGCTCAATATTCTGCTTAGGTCATTGATAGAACTAAAAATATCCTATTAATTTATAGGACAAGTGTACAAAAACCAAGTATATACAGTCAACGTGCTTCATTAAGTAATTCATCTGGCGCATTGTATGTACATCATATCTATTGTCAGTCACTTCAACAAGTCATTTCTCAAGACTTTCCAACACGCAGATCGGCATAAATATAATGCAATATTTTTGATGTAAGAGTCTTCAATCCCAAGGGTAAAACGCCTGTATAACAATAAATGAAATTATGGTCAAGGCTCACCTTTCACAGTGTTTAAAAACTCAGTACCATTATGAACAATAAATTGTGTAACCAGCTGAATAAAATAATAAAAATGACCAACTAAAATATTATCCATTGGATTAAATCCCAATAAATCTCAACCATTTGATTGAACTATCATATTGAATCCATGTCAACTAACATCAACCAATCAGAATTTAGGATGATAGAATAAAAGCTTAAGGATGGATTACAATTCCATTTGTTCATTCAGTTTTCATCTCTCAAAGTTGAAGAAGTGAGGAGCAGTGCAGTTCAGGTAAGACACTTATGAATTACAAACCATTTCATAATTTAAGCTCTCTATTTATTTTTTCAGTGTTTTGCATATTGCAGCAAAGTTGTATATGCCAATTGCATTCGCTTTAAAGTTTCTGAAGTCTTTTCAACAAATCTAATTTGTGCATATCCTGCCATCATGGCATTCTATGAGACCACGTTTCTTTGAGGAATTCTATCAAACAGTTCACCTACGTTTCCAACAAAAGCATTTTCTGCATATCCTACAGTCATTGGGGTCCAAAAGAACATATTTCTTTGTGGTATTCCATCAAACAACAAACTTTATTTGTCCATGTTCCTACATTTTGAATACATGTTTACAATACAAGGCAGTTGCAACTCCAGCATCTGACACAATTTAGACATTTCTTTTTGCTTTAATGAATGTTCATACCCTGTTTCAAACCCCCTGTTTTGCACAGGCTAGGAAGTACTCTGCCAAATGTAAACTGATCGGGTTGGGGACCAGTTTGGTTGTTCCTATTGGTGAAACAGTGGGACTGCCTAATCAGGATACCCATATCTTCTGTACGTTGCAAAATCATAAAGTTTTTTAACGAACAAAAAAGCCTCTACAAGCCACCATTTGTGTCACCGTTCTAAAATTGAAAGTACAAACAATTTAACAGCAATAAACTTCAAGTAATTGTCTATAAGGTGTTCAAGAACCCAAGACTAGACTGTTAGAGTTAAGATGGTTACAAAAAATGAAAGAATTATAACGTTTTCATCAAGGAGCTAATTAGCAATATCAATGGACCTACTCAAAATTTTTGAAAAACAACCTTATCAGTAACATACACAGGAAAATTAAGTAGGCTAGTTGGTAAAATGCCTCATACCAAAGGAGACAGAGTATCAAATCAAGAGCAGCCAGCTATGGAGTAGGTAAGTTTAATAAAGTTGAAAATGCAAATAACTAGAAAGCTAAAAATTATGCTTGGAGAATAGTCATTTTTGGTCCCAATTATCTGTAGGATTGAAATTACCATATAAAGAATGTCTTCAGATAGGATGACATGTCTTAGTTAATTATCCTTAAAGGATGAGCCATGAGTCATCATATTCACAAGCCACTTCAATTGCCATCAAAATCACAAAATGTAGAAATCCATTCTCTTAATAATAAATTATCATTTTTTTGCAATTTATTAGGTAGTTTACAGTCAACACAATAAAGTCAATCTAGGGTGAATGAACTTGTGATTTTTTATAGAAAAAAAAAAAACATAAATTCAAACAGCAATATCTTTCTCCTTACACACGGGGGTATTTTATTAGATTTGTAGAGAAAGCCAGGGAGACAGCAGATCAAAATAATGGAGGTACACCTCCACAAAGGAAACAAAGCGATATTGTAACCTATAGCAAGTTGAAGAAAAATCCTATGTAACATCTCCAACCTGCAATAATGAGTTGATGACTGCTGGCATCTGGTAGGTGGTAGTTAAAATGAACCAAGAAAATAATCTCATCTGAGAGAATTCTCTGGCATGCCATGCAGTGTGTGGCCTCATGACAAATGAAGACTACCTAGTTTCGTGAGTTGTTTGACCTTGAACCAAAATAGAGCATGATATTATGTCAATAGAAGATTAGAAGATAATTAGACACCAATAAGATCAAGATCACATGGCACCATTTGCTAGGAGTTAACCAGTGTTTGTAATGAACAAGAATATTTTTGTAGATAATTTAACAGGTATGTCAAATGTCTGTAAACTGATCGGGTTGGGGACCAGTTTTTTGTGAAACAGTGGGTGCCTAATCAGGATGCCCATATCTTCTGTAACGTTGCAAAATCATATGCCATGACAGTGTAGTGCAAACAACAAATACACTTCTTTGGGAACATATATTCTTCTTCTCTAATGTATAGCGCCATCACTGCTATATAGGCATAAGTTATAATTGATATAACATAACTTTAATATATTAAAGTATTCTAAATACATGTGTAAAATTTATATTCATAACTTTAAATGAAAACAGTGTTGTATATTCCATCAGTGTTGTATGTGCACACTATAGTAAATTCTTTTTATGCTAAGTAAATTCTGAAATACAATATGCAACACAACTAGGAAGTACAACACTACTGGAATATACAACTCTGTCGGAATATGACCACAACAACGTTCTATAGTCCAGCAGTGTTGTATATTGCATTTCTGAATTCACTGTATTGTTCATTTTTTCCAGATATCTCATTCTCCAGTTGAAAAGTATTTTTTCCAATCATCACTGTGATATTAGCATAAGTTTTATTGTATACATAGAAATTTGGAAAGTATTATGATCATATGTGAAAATTTTATATTGAAAACATAACTTTAAAAACTACATAGGAAGAGTCCGACGAATACAGTAGTTTGTCAAGTTTTCGTTAGAAATATGGAAGGAAAATTTTTAGTTCTATCAATGAATAAGAGAATATTGACCAATTTAAAAACTGTCTTATTCAACATTTCATGCTTCCATGTTTACATAATAATAATACAATACAATACAGTCAATGTCTTTCACCTACTATCTCCATTATTGGACCCTGCACCACAACCGGTGCCTATCCCCTAGCAATGCTCACCCACCAGCCGTTAATGTTTTCATTATAAATTTTCCCTTCCATATTTCTAACGACAACTTAGCTTTAACAACTAGGGGAGAGGACCCGGTTGTGGTGCACCCTATCTTTGCACAGTCACCGCGCCACGTCACTGCCACCTGGGCGAGTAAAAACACTATAGATATAGGTATGTACTCTATAGATATAGGTAAAAGAGTAAATAAATGAATAGAAGGATTGTCAAACTCTATAGATATAGGTATGTACCATAATATCTCTTGCATTCATCATACAGAGTGGTAAAATTCTTATCTTCTTTGCAAAATATACATGTCTAACCATTTAAACAACTAGATAAAAAAAAATCTACCATAAAATCTTCATAAAAACCATCATATTTACATGTTTATCTAGCTACTTTTTTGATGTTACCAATCCTCTCGACAAATCCTTTTCAAAAAAATCTAATGTGACTTGATGAAACCAATCCTTTACTGAATTATCGTTAGAAATATGGAAGGGAAAATTTATAGAGTTTAAAGCTAAGTTGTTACCAATCCTCTCAACAAATCATTTTCAAAAAAATCTAATGTGACTTGATGAAACCAATCCTTTGTTGAATTGTCGTTAGAAATATGGAAGGGAAAATTTATAGAGTTTAAAGCTAAGTTGTTACCAATCGTTAGAAATATGGAAGGGAAAATTTATAGAGTAAAAACACCACCAATGGATGCAGCACCAAATTCTTGACCTCCAACATTGCACCGCCACCTCACTGCCACCTCAGCACCACGTGGACGATCCGCGTTTGTGGAGATGTCAAAAAAGTTGGTTTTTTTGCATGGGACCAAGTGTTGTCCACTCGCCACGCCAGATGTTGTCCGGGCTACCGCCATGCATTGAATGCTCACCCACCAGCCGTTAATGTTTTCATTATAAATTTTCCCTTCCATATTTCTAACGACAACTTAGCTTTAACAACTACATAGGAAGAGTCCAACGAATACAGAATGAGAATGGTATGGCAGCAAAACCATGGAAAAGTCCACTACAGGAAATGATATTTATGCCATGGCAACAAAAAACTACATAGGAAGAGTCCAACGAATACACGTGAGAATGGTCTATCATGAAAAAAGAACAATATAGTGAATTCTGAAATGCAATATACAACATTGTTGAACTATACAACATTGTGCTCATTTAGTCAAATATACATTGTTTATCCAAGCACTTTCTGTATTCAACATATTCCATACAAGTTTCATTGTCATAATGAAAACTACAAGTCAATTAATTCCTAAAAATGAAACAAAATCATTCATATTCTAGCAATCCTCTTTCCTTCAACAATTCCAAAATCATATTCCAGCATTCATTTTTGGTATATTTATAGTTTCTTTTCCAACAATCATCTTTCATGTTGTGAATCAGGTATTTCATTTACACCATGAGAAAAGGTGCTATTGCTAGAAGATCAAGGAGGCCCAAAGTGAGAGGTGTACAATTATCACATAATTTAAGTGATGAAGAGGATAATTCAGCACCAACTGGTAATGAACCAGAATGTAGAAACCCACCCACTGTCTCAGTTCAAAGAACATCTGCAACAAAGAAGCTTAGTGTCATCCGAGGTTGGACAAAAGAAGATATGGAAAAGGCGATAGATGATGTTGAGTTTAATGGGTTCTCAGTTAGAGCAGCAGCAAAGAAGTATTCCATTCCACCCACATCATTACACTATTGGCTAAATGGTCTCACCCACACAAAGAGGAGGGGTCCTCCAACAGTTCTAACTGAAGAAGAAGAAGAGGAAATTGTTGAATGGTGCAAAGAAATGGCTGATATGGGTCATGGCTTGGAGTTAATGCAGCTAAAGGCAAATGTTGCTCAGATTTGTGAAACAAGACAAAACCCCTTCAGAGATGGGTTTCCTGGTAAATCATGGTGGGCTGGATTCAGAAAACGTCATCCAGACCTTGCAATCTGAACCACTGAGGGACTTGACAGGGATAGAGCTTTAAACTTGCACCCTGCAATAGTAACCAAATTTTATGATAATTTGGCCAAATGCTATGGAACCTATTCATATGGTGCTCATAAAAATCTGGAATTGTGATGAGACTGGTTTGCAGGCTGGAAGAAATTGTGGAGTTCGTGTAATTGCAAAGAGGGGCAGTCGTAATGTCCCAAAGGTAATACCAAAGAGCAGGGAGTGGATCACTATATTGTGTTGTGTCAATGCAGCAGGTTTGTCAATCCCAGGATTTTATTTGTTCAAGGGAAAGAGAATGATAAAGAATTACATTAAAAATTGTGAACCTGGAGCATGTATGGCTGCACATCCAAATGCATGGATGACAAAGGAATTGTTTTTAAATTGGCTATGTCATTTTGCACGTTCAGTACCAGGTGGTGTTTCTCCAAATAATAGACACCTATTGATATTTGATGGCCATGGCAGCCATGTAGCATTACAAACTGTGGAGGAGGCAAACAAATTGGGCATTGATTTGATAACACTACCAGCACATACTAGTCATAAGTTGCAACCTCTTGACGTGAGTGTGTTCAGCCCTTTCAAGACATATTTTAGAGCTGAGAGGTCCAAATGGATGGCATAGAACAAATGTGCAGATGTGAAAAGGAGTGACATTGCTGAGCTTGCAAATAGAGCCTTAAGAAAGGCACAAACACCATCTAACATAATTGCAGGTTTCAAAAGAAATGGTATTCGGCCATTGAATTATGATGCTCTCCTAAATGACATGGCATGCAGCCAGGCATTTGACATGCAAGGTGAGGAAGATGTTGATGCTGTCACAAACATTTTGAGCCTATCTCAACGAATAAATCCTGAATTAAATAACAGTGAAGAGGTGGTACCTGAAACTCAATTCATGCAAAATGTTGACTCTAGAGATGATATGGAAGCAACTGCAACACATGGAGTGGAGCTAAACGGTGCTCTTGGAAACCCAAGTAACATCATCAACAATAAGGAGGGGTCTTCAGATTTTGTAAGTAACAATGATTTGTCCTTGCCAAGTCAAGTTAACCCGCCACAATGGTTAGAGGATGCCATGAAAAACTTGGGTTACAAGCTACCATCCAACACAGAAGATCAAAGCTTAAATCTGCCTTCCTTTCCTGAAGGACTAGAACAAGAAGCAATAATTCATTACTATGCAGATGTTGGAGATGAGGATGAACAAGATGAAGTCGAATTTCAAGAGGATGCTCAAGAAAATGAAATTAACTTAGAAGTTATGCAACATGAACCTCAACACCCTGAAGAGACTGAAAACCAAGATGGACGCGGTACGTTACTTTCCCATTTTCTACGACTTCCAAGGGAGATCATAAACAAATCAGATGGTTCTATTAGACTGAGTAGGCATTCACAGATTTTGACTGCACCTGAGTACATGGAGCTATTGGTTGATGCGGAAAGAAAAAAGGAGGAACAAGCAAAACTAAAGTTACGGAAAAAAGAAGTGGCACAAGAAAAAAAGGTTGCTAGACTTGCAGCAAAAGAAAAAAAATTGCAGGAGAAGCTTGAAAGAGAAAGGGAGAAGCAGGCTAAGGAGCAACAGAAAGAGATTGAGAAGGCACACAAGCAACAAAGGAAAGAGCAAGAGAAGAGGGAGAGGGAACTTGCAAATCAATTAAGGGAATACGAAAAGAGGATGCGTGTAAGTTCTGCAACTGATCATGAAAATCGAAGGATTTTTCAAGATATGTTAAATATTCAAATTCCAGGTTATGCTCAAATTGGAACACCTCCATCACTTATGAATAACTCTTGTACAGTTCCATCTTGGTATGTATCACCTCATTTACTTTGTACAAGTTCAAGCAGTCCTAGTAGTTCATTTGCAATGCCACCATGGATGCAAGCTTCAGCAGGGCAACCAACTCCTCTGTCAACAACAGGTGCAAATCCCTTTTCAAGCGGACAACCAAATCCTTTTTCAGCAGGGGGACCAGATCCTTTATCAGTTGGGCAACCAAATGCTCTGTCAAAAGGGATTCTAAATCCCTTTTCAGTTGGCCAATCGAACACTGTATCGGCAGGAAAAGAAAATCCAAAAGCAGTATAGAAAGAGGGCAATATTACTTATACTAACTAAGATATTGAACATGTGCCCGTAAACAATGCTTATTACCCCATATGATGATGGTAGTAATTTTGTTGGTGATACAATTTTGCTAGATGTATTCACCGAAGTCTTCCTATGTAGTCTCTAAAGTTATATAGTGCAATATAAATTTTGCGTATGTAATCAGAATACTTTCCAGCCGTCCATGTATACAATTAAACTTATGTTAATATATCAGTATGATGATGCTCTATATTTTACACCCTATTTGGCAGTGTAATTAGAATACTCATATTAATTTTGCGTATGTAATCAGAATACTTTCCAGGCGTCCATGTATACAATTGAACTTATGTTAATATATCAATATGATGATGCTCTATATTTTACACCCTATTTGGCGGTGTAATCAGAATACTCGTATTAATTTTTCGTATGTAATCAGAATACTTTCCATCGTTCTATGTATACAATTAAACTTATGTTAATATATCAGTATGATTATGCTCACTATTTTAATAGTGCAGTGTTTAAAAACATTAAGGATCATTGCTTGAGTGAGAACCCTCTCATCTCTGCCTTTTCTTCTCATCTTCGTAGCAGGCCGAGCCAATGCCAAGGAAGAAGTCGGTCAGGAGTGGAGAAAACCCACGCACCCACCGATCTGCAAGATCCCAAGAAATGGTCGCTCGAGCTCTGCAACTGAACACACCAAAAACAGCACTGAATGAGCTCCAACTCCATTTCCCGTGAAATCCCATGGCGCGATTTGGCGGTGGCAGGGTCCATAAACCAAACCGCGCGCATTAACGGCTGGTGGGTGAGCATTCAATGCATGGCGGTAGCCAGGACAACAACTGGCATGGCGAATGGCGTGGTGTTTTTACTCGACCAGGTGGCAGTGACGTGGTGCAGTGACTGTGCAAAGATAGGGTGCACCACAACCGGTGCAATGCGTTACAGCAATGCAGCCCGTGGGAGCAACATGTATATATGAACCATGGAAGACACTTCAAACATTTAGACTCAAGATCGAGAGAACGCTAATACAGAAGCGAGCAATTACAACAGAAAACAATGTAAATGGCAGTAACAGAGAGTGGTAATGCCAAAAATGATGAAAGTTATCTTCAAACTTTGAAAGCCAAAAAAGGCATTTGGCCCATGATGGAACTAGGAAGACACTTTAAGCTAGAATACAATTTTGGGCAATAAAATTCCATAGAAAGAAAGACATTTGTATACAGCAACTGAGATATTATCTCTGGTGGTGAGCTTTTATGCCAACCCTCAACAATTTGCAATATTTATTCCTATTATCTAAATCGGTTCTGTCCACAAAAATCTGTCTATAATTAGACCTAGAAATTGCTTAAAGGGGTAATTGGGTATTAGAAAATAGATTACTTTAAGTCCAATGATGAGGTAATGCTGCTAAGTACTTTAAAAAACAATTGGGTATTGATACAAAAAGAAAACAATTGGATACACTAAGAGGTGAAGCAGAAATTACTAGATATCTTCATTAAAGTTCCTCTTGTTTTTATATAAACACTAAAAAAATTGGGTACTGATATGTTTCTAACTCGCACTAAACAAGATACTGTTTATTCAGTTCCTCTTGTTTCAAAATATACAAACACTAAAAAAACAATTTCTAGATATCTTCATTGAAGTTGTAGTAAAAGTTCAGTTTTCTGAAACTCTGAGATGAAGGAAATTTGGAAGCCGAATGTCTGTAATGCAGAAGAAATCAATCTTTCCGTACCATTTTCCACAGTGATAGTATGAAAAGACAGGTATGTGGTTTTTCCCATCCAAAGTAGCAGGCACTCCGTGCCAAATGGGACGCCAGGAAAACCTTAACCAACACCGTGTCGAAACCCTATAGGCATATCAACGGTTGGTCTGTTTTCAATGGTTTTGCAAGCGCATGGAGAAGTCACTCACCGTTGATTTGCACAGTGTAGGTGGATCCCCGACTGTAAATAAACGCCTATCGGTGTAAATATTTATTAGAGGTTAAGAATAATTGAGATAGAAGAAGATATTACTTGAATTTATTGTATAAAGGGAGTGTCAACTGCACCTCCAAAAATATAAGGAGAAATAAAATGAAAAATAACAATTCTAAAAGGAAAATCGCTCTCTAATTAGCAACTGAACATGAGCTCGCATAAACGCATGGCACTCATAAACGCATTAACAGACATAAACGCATTAAAAGTTACAGTAATCCCATTAACAGTAATTAGCAACTAAACATGAGCTCACATGGCACCCATAAACCCGAGACTGGCGCTCATAAACAAGACAAATACACCAACGATTTTAAGCTTGGATTTGTAAAATAAGACGGGTGAAAAAACAAATTTCTTTTGTTGAATGGCAAACAACAAACTTTCCATAGTAGTGCAGTGTTTAAAAACACTAAGGATCATTGCCTGAGTGAGAACCCTCTCACCTCTGCCTTTTCTTCTCATCTTCGTAGCAGGCCGAGCCAATGCCGAGGATGAAGTCGGTCAGGAGTGGAGAAAACGCACGCACCCACCGGTCTGCAAGATCCCACGAAATGGTCGCTCGAGCTCTGCAACCGAACACGCCAAAAACCAGACTGAACGAGCTCCGTCTCCATTTCCCATGAAATCCCATGGCGCGATTTGGCGGTGGCAGGGTCCATAAACCAACCCGCGCGCATTAACGGCTGGTGGGTGAGCATTCAATGCATGGCGGTAGCCCGGACAACAACTGGCGCGGCGAGTGGACAACACTTGGTCCCATGCAAAAAAACCAACTTTTTTGACATCTCCACAAACGCGGATCGTCCACGTGGCGCTGAGGTGGCAGTGAGGTGGCGGTGCAATGTTGGAGGTCAAGAATTTGGTGCTGCATCCATTGGTGGTGTTTTTACTCGCCCAGGTGGCAGTGATGTGGCGTGGTGACTGTGTAAAGATAGGGTGCACCACAACCGGGTCCTCTCCCCTACTATTAGTAATTCCTGCCAAGGCAGGATAATATACATTTCATGTCATCTAATTAATAATGTTAGTGTGAACCAATCATAAACAAGAATTTTTTTACCCATCTCAAGTTTTCTAATGTATAATTTTTGAATTGACATATTTACATAAATACAATTTCACATAAATAAATTTATTGAAATTTTGATTGGTTGGAAAGGGTGATTTTACAATTTTTTCTTCTTACTGAAGTACACATTTTTCTTTTTTTTTTAAGCCAAAATATTTTAAATGGCCAAGTGGCCTAGCATTTATTAACCCTTGTCGATCTATCAATTCATCTATTTGATTGTAGATAACTTACATTAAAACTGATTTGATTGAATACTTGACAATGCCAACTATCACCAATTACAATATGACAACATTATATAGAGAAGGTGAATCTAAATAAATTTGGTATGGACTATTCTTAATGAAGATCATGGCTCCTTTATCATTAAAGTCAAATCAGTTGGTGAACCATCAGTCATTAAGGTGCAAGGCACTGCCTCTAGTGTAACTATCGCCTGCGGGCTCAATAGTCATGGTATTACTAGGAGACATTGAGACTTAGTTCTACAAAGTTTGCATCTTAGTATGGGTGTCCTGTTCTTCGCAATCCAGGCCCCATTCCCGTGATTGGTAGGTGCATAGAGGATGATAGGAAAATGTCCTCGCTGGCATGATTTGGGTGATGCACAAGCAAAACGACCATGCAAAGGTTTCAGGAGTAGATATTAATCACCTACCAGTTGTTGAATGTGGGGGTGTTGGAAAATCTAAGCTTTGTTAGTAGCAAGAACAATGGGAGGGTTCAAAGTTGCCATGTTATTAAGAAACACCTAACCACCAAGATTTCTATGTACATCAATGACATTAAAATGGATCTTGGGAGCCATTTGCCATTGTTGCGGGTTCTTTAAATTATATGTTGTGAATTGTTGATAGGAGTTGCCTTCTAATTTTGGAAGAGCCGGCGCATGATTTCCTACATTACAGTCGTTTTCACTGGTCGGGTTGAAGATAAGGTCCTTGAAAATTGAAAAGGGACAATGCCTAAGATTAGACATATGGCTCTAAAGAATTGTAATAACATAGAGAGCTTGCTAGTTGAGATGGAGTGTATGGAGGATCTTCAAACATTAGACATAACTGGTTCGGATTGGCTCATTACCTGAGTGAGAACCCTCTCATCTCTGCCTTTTCTTCTCATCTTCGTAGCAGGCCGAGCCAATGCCAAGGAAGAAGTCAGTCAGGAGTGGAGAAAACCCACGCACCCACCGATCTACAAGATCCCAAGAAATGGTCGATCGAGCTCTGCAACTGAACACACCAAAAACAACACTGAATGAGCTCTAACTCCATTTCCTGTGAAATCCCATGGCGCGTTTGGCGGTGCAGGGTCCATACAACCAAACTCGTGCATTAACCACGAGGCTTGTGGGTGAGCATTCAATGCATGGTGGTAGCCAGGATAACAACTGGCAAATGGCGAATGGCGTGGTGTTTTTTTGACTCGACCGTGGCTCAGTGACTTGTGTGCAGTGACTGTGCAAAGATAGGTGCACCACACTGGTTCAATGGTTTTTACAACGATGCAGCCCATGGGAGCAACATGGATATTGAAACCAGGAAGACACTTCAAACATTTAGACGTCAAGATCGCGAAGCACGCTAATACAGAAGTAGCACTTACATACGAAAACAATGTAAATGGCAGTAACAGAGGTGTAATGCCAAAAATTATGAAAGTATATCTTCCAACTTTGAAAGCCAAAAAAGGCATTTGGCCCATGATCGAACCAGGAAGACACTTTAAGCTAGAATACAATTTTGGGAAATAAAATTCCATAGAAAGAAAGACATTTGTATACAGCAACTGAGATATTATCTCTAGTGGTGAGATTTTATGCCAACCCTCAACAATTTGCAATATTTATTCCTATTATCTAAATCGATTCTGCTATAATTAGACCTAGAAATTGCTTAAAGGGGTAATTGGGTATTAGAAAATAGATTACTTTAAGTCCAATGATGAGGTAATGCTACTAAGTACTTTAAAAAACAATTGGGTACTGATACAAAAAGAAAATAGTACTAGATATAAAAAACAATTACTAGATATCTTCATTAAAGTTCCTCTTGTTTCTATATAAACACTAAAAAAATTGGGTACTGATATGTTTCTAACTCGCACTAAACAAGATACTGTTTATTCAGTTCCTCTTGTTTCAAAATATACAAACACTAAAAAAACAATTTCTAGATATCTTCATTGAAGTTGTAGTGAAAGTTCAGTTTTCTGAAACTCTGAGATGAAGGAAATTTGGAAGCCGAATGTCTGTAATGCAGAAGAAATCAATCTTTCCATACCATTTTCCATAGTGATAGTATGAAAAGATAGGTATGTGGTTTTTCCCATCCAAAGTAGCAGGCACTCCATGCCAAATGGGATGACAGGAAAACCTTAACCAACACCGTGTCGAAACCCTATAGGCATATCAACGGTTGGTCTGTTTTCAATGGTTTTGCAAGCGCATGGAGATGTCACTCACCGTTGATTTGCACAGTGTAGGTGGATCCCCAACTATAAATAAATGCCTATTGGTGTAAATATTTATTAGAGGTTAAGAATAATTGAGATAGAAGAAGATATTACTTGAATTTATTGTATAAAGGGAGTGTCAACTGCACCTCCAAAAATATGAGGAGAAATAAAATGAAAAATAACAATTCTAAAAGGAAAATCACTCTCTAATTAGCAACTGAACATGAGCTCGCATAAACGCAAGGCACTCATAAACGCATTAACAGACATAAACGCATTAAAAGTTACAGTAACCCCATTAACAGTAATTAGCAACTAAACATGAGCTCACATGGCACCCATAAACCCAAGACTGGTGCTCATAAACAAGACAAATACACCAATGATTTTAAGCTTGGATTTGTAAAATAAGACGGGTGAAAAAACAAATTTCTTTTGCTGAATGGCAAACAACAAACTTTCCATAGTAGTGCAGTGTTTAAAAACACTAAGGATCATTGCCCGAGTGAGAACCCTCTCACCTCTGCCTTTTCTTCTCATCTTCGTAGCAGGCCGAGCCAATGCCGAGGACGAAGTCGGTCAGGAGTGGAGAAAACGCACACACCCACCGGTCTACAAGATCCCACGAAATGGTCGCTCGAGCTCTGTAACCAAACATGCCAAAAACCAGACTGAACGAGCTCCGTCTCCATTTCCCATGAAATCCCATGGCACGATTTGGCGGTGGCAAGGTCCATAAACCAACCCGCACGCATTAACAGCTGGTGGGTGAGCATTCAATGCATGGCAGTAGCCCAGACAACAACTGGCGCGGCGAGTGGACAACACTTTGTCCCATGCAAAAAAACCAACTTTTTTGACATCTCCATAAACGCGGATCGTCCACGTGGTGTTGAGGTGGCAGTGAGGTGGCGGTGCAATGTTGGAGGTCAAGAATTTGGTGCTGCATCCATTGGTGGTGTTTTTACTCGCCCAGGTGGCAGTGATGTGGCGTGGTGACTGTGTAAAGATAGGGTGCACCACAACCGGGTCCTCTCCCCCTACTATTAGTAATTCCTGCCAAGGCAGGATAATATACATTTCATGTCATCTAATTAATAATGTTAGTGTGAACCAATCATAAACAAGAATTTTTTTACCCATCTCAAGTTTTCTAATGTATAATTTTTGAATTGACATATTTACATAAATACAATTTCACATAAATAAATTTATTGAAATTTTGATTGGTTGGAAAGGGTGATTTGACAATTTTTTCTTCTTACTGAAGTACACATTTTTCTTTTTTTTTTAAGCCAAAATATTATAAATGGCCAAGTGGCCTAGAATTTATTAGCCCCTGTCAATCTATCAATTCATCTATTTGATTGTAGATAACTTACATTAAAACTGATTTGATTGAATACTTGACAATGCCAACTATCACCAATTACAATCTGACAACATTATATAGAGAAGGTGAATCTAAATAAATTTGGTATGGACTATTCTTAATCAAGATCACAACTCCTTTATCATTAAAGTCAAATCAGTTGGTGAACCATCAGTCATTAAGGTGCAAGGCACTGCCTCTAGTGTAACTATCGCCTGCGGGCTCAATAGTCATGTATTACTAGGAGACATTGATACTTATTCTACAAATTTTGCACTTATGATGGGTTCCTTTCTGCAATCCACCCATTTCCGTGATTGTGAGGTGCATAGAGGATGAAGGAAATGTCCTCGCGCAGAATGTGGGTGATGCACAAGAAACGACCATTCAAAGTTTTTAGGAGCAGATATTAATCACCACCAGTGTTGATGTGTTCTGGAAATCAAAGCTTTGTCAGTGCAAGAACAATGGGAAGTGTTCAAATTCCATGTATTAAGAAACACCTACCACCAAGATTTCTATGTACATCAATGACATTAAAATGGATCTTGGGAGCCATTTGCCATTGTTGCGGGTTCTTTAAATTATATGTTGTGAATTGTTGATAGGAGTTGCCTTCTAATTTTGGAAGAGCCGGCGCATGATTTCCTACATTGCGGTCATTTTCACTGGTCGGGTTGAAGATAAGGTCCTTGAAAATTGAAAAGGGGCAATGCCTAAGATTAGACATATGGCTCTGAAGAATTGTAATAACATAGAGAGCTTGCTAGTTGAGATGGAGTGTATGGAGGATCTTCAAACATTAGACATAACTGGTTCGGATTGGCTCATTCGGAACATGAGCTCCCCTTCAAATCTTTGGGGTCTTCTGTTAGGTATTCATGTCATGTCATCCTTTTAGAAAGCTACAGTATACATCCTTTCTTATGTCAAGTAGACAACCAGAAAAAGATATCAAAGGGACATCAAGTCAACATTATATGCAGTTGCATCATGACCAGGACATTTGATTTACTTTCAGAATGGTGTGTAGCCTTCTTATTGTGTAGGATTATGCATTCATCAATTTATCTCTGAAGCTAATTTCTTGGGGCTATCTTTAGGAAGTGTGGTGACTAATAATTTATAAATAATTGATCATCTATCATTGTTGCATTCAATGTAGATCTGTAGGATTGGCTGAAATGCTTTCTGCAAACTCCTTAGTTTCACTAGTTTTTTATTCTTCTTAAGCATGCAATCCCTTTATCAAAAATTACTAAATAGGGGAACAAACTTCAAGCTATTTTCATGCAGTTTAATGTTTTTACGTTGGCTTAAATTATCATTTTTACTTGTTTTGGTATCATGTTATTTCCTTCTAAGGTGTTACAAAGACAACTTTTTCAGTAGTTTAAATTGTATTGCTCGACTGCATCACTGATGTGTTCTTGTTCTTTTTCTCTCTCTCTATACATAGAAATCAAGATGGGCCGAATTAGATTTATAGATGTTCTAAACAAACGGCACTGGAAAATTATGAAATATAGAAGAGTGTAGAAATTATTTTCCTTTTTATATATTTACACATATAAGCAAAACCATTCTTGGCCCTACCCTCTTCTTGCCACTTTGCTAGAATGTATTGAAACTTAATATGAGAGAATATCTTTAGCATGCCAATTTAATTGACCTTGTTGAACTTTATGACTTATATCACTTTCTTTTGGTCAAAATGCAAGAACTTCTTATGCAAGGACTACTTTTGAAATGTGGTTCAAGAGATAAAAAGACAATGAAAAGCAAGGCTTTCATTCATCGAAATATTTGAAGTATTGGTTTCTTTATGACATTTTGGTTCAAGTATTGGGATACGAATATCTCTTATCATCGATGATTTTGGCCATATATTGTGAGATAGTCAATTCTTTGGTTCTTTTTTGTTCACTTTGAGATGGTCTTTAGATGTGTAGCTCATATTCTATTGTAAAGTCTATTTTGTTACAAATTATAGGGCCATTCCAAAATCTATTGTCTAAGAATTTGCACAAAAAATATCTATAAGAATGGCTTACATTATGGCCACCATACATTGTTTCACTCAAATGCGCACATATACTCCAATGAGTTATGTGTAGAGAGTCATTGCAAATCTTTTGGATGAATCTCATAATACTCCATAGTCATTACTACCCTTCCCTCTCCATCGTATATTACCATTCTCTCCTAACCAGCAGCTAATGTCCACCCAATGCTATTTACTGCCACTCCATAAACTAGATTTGGTAATGTTGTTTGCACTTGACACCATTCATTTGTTTCGTACCTCAACTCCCACATACACCAAATGGTCTGATAACACTATTTTTCCATTAGTTCTAGTAAAATGAATTTTCTGTAGAAATTTTTGTGAAATATTTGTACTTGCTTCGATAATTTCAGTACATTGGACAAGGCATTTACTTAAATCCAATCCAGTAATATAGACCTAAAACACTGCAGTGAACGGGGAATGACACTACTACATAATGTGAATCTGGCTTAAGTTTTGTACCTAACTAGTTGGAAATGTATATCTATCTATTGAACTTGACACAACATGAAAGAAGGCATCCGAGTACCTTTTGGTGTCATTTTCGAACAAAGCTGGTTATTGTACTTGTATGTGATTCTCTTTATGTTGCCTAATAGGAGCACATAAAGCAACATATTATTTTCAGAGATAGTTATGTTTAAGGGATATGTAGGTATATGCTTAGTTATGTTTGGACTATACAAAATTTTCCTCGGTGTTTTAGACAAACTACATTCTTGCCTATTACAATCCGCTCATCTTTACATCTTCAATTATTACAATCTACAATTACAATTTAAAGGCAGGAACTGGCCGCTTTGCGGCTCTTGTTATATTTATATATACAAGACTGTTGTATTTATATATATCATCCATTAGATAAAGTAATTAGACAAGTATATGTAAGTATGTTAAGATTTTTTCATGTGTTCTAATTCAGAGAATAATGGAATATTTTATTCAATCATGTTAAAAATCAATAATTTATAATGTTTTTTAATATAATATATTTATGTCGAAAGGTGTGTCCAAATGGAGACTCTCGTGCATATGGCTAGGAGGTGGCAGGTGGATCGATGGTCACGATTGTGCACCGGTGGTCGTTGACGTCTGACAAGTTTTGAACTCTAGATTTTAGTTGGAGCCTTAATAGCAAGCAAACCCTAATCGCTTAAGTTTGTTGTGGTAGAGACATGTGTTGATCAAGTGGACGTAGTCTTTTGGGAAAAGATAGGGTCTCTTCCTTGTTTCCGTGTGGCCAACATCCTTGAATATTTTTTCATTCTTTTGTGGTTTAGTTTCGAGTTCCCCTCTCTCTTGTGAGTAATAACATTGTTGAGTGTGTTGCGAATGGCCAAGAAACATCATTGTCAATTCTATCTGTGGCTTGGAGGGCAAGTTTTTGGAAGCATTGTGCCACATAATAAAAACCCCTGCACTATGTGGGTATCGTGTTGTCTTCTGCCCACTTTGACCACATGCACTGCCCATATCGAAAGGTGGATATCAGGTTTGGAATTTCAAATTATCTCTGCCTTTCAAATCAATTTTTTGTGTGGCCTAGCTCTTTTAGGTGACTACAAATTCCATTTTTTTCTATTTTTTTATGATTTCTTCATATTATTTTGAAACTCCATTCTGAATGCCAAGTCTTAATATTCAAGTGTTTTCAATAGCTACAAATATCCCTAAACCTATAATTTGTGTCTTTGCAACCCACTTTGGTACATTATTTGGTCACATCATATGCAAGGATGGTATTCTAGTTGATCCCACCAAGGTTACATATAATATTTAGTTATAGGTTTCATAAACACAATAGGATGTGTATTTCTCGGGACATTTTGGATACCTTAAAAATTTTATCCAAGAGTATGCAAAGATTTCCATATTTTAGAGAAATTACTTTAAAAGAAAGGAATTTTTGAATGGACAAACACATAAAGGAAATATTTTAAAGCACTAAAATAAAAACTATCAAACGAGCCAATATTGCAATTTCTTGACTGCAAAACACAATTTCATGGACATGTTGATGCATTTGACATGAAATTTGGTGTCATCCTAGTGCAACCCGGTAGGGGCTGCTTGGATCATTTGATTTTCTTTGCAAGTTAGAAGCTGACACCCATGGAGCAAAACTACATAAAAAAAATCACGAAGGACTTTCTGTGTTGTATGCACTGCAAAATTTATGGTATCACTTATTGGACACTCCATTTTTTACACAAATCATATGACATTAAAGTATTTGGTAGATTAGGTGGTTTTACATGGGCACATATGTCTTTGAATTATCCCTTTTTAGGAATTTCAATTCTCAGTTTTAGTAAAACTAGGGGATAAAATGTTAGACCATATCACCTCTCGCACATTAACATTGGTGAAGAGGCATATGATACATAATAAGGCATGTAAGATGCTCATTTTTTATAATTAAGAGAATAGCTAATGAAGTGAATGACATAGAAATCTTCGTATGGTTTGGATGTGTGCCTGAGAATTGGAATGCACAACAAAATAAGTAACTAGCAGTGTGCACGGATCTATTAAAAATCATAAGTGGGTGTTTGAAAATATGGGAAGGGATGAAGTTATGTGCAAATGTGTCATGGAAGAATAAAAAAAGATATCATGAGGGAAGTTCATGAAGGCATTACTAGAGGTCGTTATGCAAAGGACATAACAAGAAAAATACTTGTGGTATGACTATAATGGTATAATATTTTCTAAGATACAAAAGACAACATTCAAAGGTGTGACAATTTCCATCATAAGGGAAAACCAAATAGGTGTGATAAATTCCATTTCACACATTCATTGCGCAAGAACAATTTGAGAAATGGGCCATTGATTTTGTTGGTCATATTTCCCCAGTTGTGTGGTGAACTAGCATGATATATATAATTATATAAACTACCTTAATCATTAGGAAAAGGAAACACCCACTAACAATTATACATATGTGAATATAAAAAGGTTCCTCATGGAAAACATGACAATCCACTATAGATGCCCACTAAGTTTAACCGGTGATAGGGGAACTCATTTCTTGAATGAAACTATGTGCATCCTACTCTCCAATTTGGAAATGAAATTGGAAAATACAATCACTATATATATGACGTTGAAAGGGAGGAATGGGATGAAAAATTTGTTATCATTTTTTGGTCCTATAGAATAACTTATATGAAGTTAAATAAAGCAACCACATTTTAGTCGATGTTTGGAAATGAAGCAGTGCTAGTAATGGTATTCATGGTACCATCATTATAAATAGCATGTATGGAAAAATTAGATGATGAAGATTTTATGATGGAATACCTAACGATATTGCTCAAATTAGATGAAAAGTGCATTCATGCATATTAGAGTCAAAGTGTGGCGGAAGGCATGTCATTACTACCACATAAAGAACAATTTGTTTAGAAAATACACTCTTATTATTATCCATGAATTAAATCTTTTGCAACGTCTAGGAAAACTAAAAAATGCATTGGTTGGGACCATACGAAGTTCATGAAATTTTTCCTATAGGGGCATGTAAATTAAAAACTCTCAATGGAGATATGTTGTTAGGTCACTTCAATGGTGATAGGTTGAAATCCTACCACCCTTAAAGGTGCTCTTTGTAATGAATAAGGTGTACTCCACTAGTTATAATAGGAAGTCTTTAGTCATTTTAGTAGTTTTTTTATTTTCATGTATTTCCTTTATTATAAATAAGTGTGAATGTTTAACACATTTGTAACCCTAAATGTTGGTGATAGTAATATTTTACCATGTAATTTTAAATTCTAATACCGTTTCCTTCTTTGAAAGAGTGATTATTTTTCTTCCTTGTCCCATTCAAGTCATGTTAACAATTTGAGAAATGCTCGTGTAGAGGATAACTCACAGGATTAGTGTGGGTGGAAAAAAATAAGGTTCTTTGTGTATGAAAAGTTAGTGTTTTGTGCATGTAGGAAAAGAAGGGAAATTCGATATCACACATTTATTAAAACATCTCAAGTATAACATGCAAGAATAAGATGTTCGGATGACAAAGGCATGAAGAGAAAAATAATTGGAGCTTGTGAAATAGAAGGTGGGAAGGAAAAAGTGTGTGCAGGGAAACTACATGTCAAAGAGATGTGCATGAGAATAGTAACATTAGAAGCATAGGAAAAGTGACACATGGCCCAAGAATGTAGGCAATAATTGTGGAAAAGAAAATAGGGAAAGGAAACACTTGAAAAACCCACAATGGATCGTGGTGCAAATATGCACTAGGATAATGTCATTACCCACTTGACTTAAGTTTGAAACTCATCAATTACATAAGAACTAGTAATCACATATAACTGAAATCCATTGGGAAATAAATGTTGGGGTGGCAAGTTGAAATCTCAAGCATGAAAAACATTTAATGTGACAATATGTACCCAATTTGGAGGGGTATATATTAAGTGGGAAATAAATGTAGGGGGTGGCAAGTTGAAATCTCAAGCATGCAAAAACTTTAATGTGACAATATGTACCCAATTTGGAGGGGTATATATTAAGTGGAGGAATTCATATGCAACACTTTACATTTTCACAAATTTGAGATCCCAACTTAAAATGGTAGAACAATGTTGTGGATCATTTTTTAGAGCACAAAAACCCACAATTATTGTCATTGTTCAAGATTTAAGCTCTTGAAAATGTGGGGAAACATGTATAAAAGACTAAAAATAGAGGTTGTTATAGGTTAGAAGTTGTAGGGCCACTAGTTTTATTCTCTTGACCAACATTAACATGGGGGTTGTAGCCTTAATTTACGCACAATAGCCCAAGGCATGTTAGCACATCATCTAGGCAAAACATGAGCACTCACCTGAAGCGCACAAGGGTACCAAGTTCCTCTTTTATGGCAGCTTTGTCAAGAAGTTAGCATGATCATACAAATATTCCATATCCATAATATATAATCAGGTATATTGCAGAGCATAAACTAGATCTAGATCTTAACCATATGCAAGATTACTCATACAAGAACCAATATTAAGTTTACCATGCATGAACCAGTCACATATATGTCAACAATCAATATCCAACCACAAAGATCCATTATATTAATTGTTGTAAAACACATAAGCTTCATACATACATAACATAATCACCATAAGTTACGCGGGCTCGTAAACCCACATCATAACTCTACTAAAACATGGATCCCTAAACCATGCAAATCAATACATATTTATAGGTAGTGGGGACTTTCCCTTCACCGCCTAAGCACCCTCAAAGTAGACTGCATGTTAAGAATAGCCATGCGCCCTTAGATGATAAATACAAAAGCGTGCAAGCCTATTAATAATATATTATCTAATAATATTACTGCAATCTAATCCTATTAATAGCTCCAAAACTGTGCATGTCGCTTGATCTTCAACTTGTCTAAAATAGCCTTTGTGTGCTCTGCAAGTCTTCATATTGTTGCGTGCTCTGCACTCCATGTTTGTATTTAGCCTCATACTGAAAATAACTAAGTCTTAATTCCTTACTTTCATGGGCACGCCCTGTTTCCCTATAATTCCGCGCACATCTACGCGCCCTGTGTCCGCGCGCCCAATCCTTATGTGCCTTCAATACTTAGGCTACATTTCATCAGCCCAACATTACCCCACACTTGCTTCATTGTCTTCCCTAACAATGGGTAATCATTACTTATCTCCCCATGAAGAATAAGGAATGAAAGAATAACTGTATAAAAGAATGAAAGAATACTTAGGTGCCCTACACTTGTATAGATAGAATTAATTCTGGATATTTAGCTTTGACCTCTACTTATAATTCATTCCACTCACTCAATGCTTTATTAGTTTTTTTTAGGATGTCTGCAAGCACTCCATCCATCTCATCTAAGTTCATGTTCTCACCTTCATTCTATAACACCCTGAGAACATTGGCCATGCTTGAGACCATCCCTTCCATCACATCCATCTGTCGTGCTATGAGTTTTCCAACCTCATTTATTCTTTCCTTATGAGGGATTTGGGTTGCTACAAGCGCATCACGCTTTTCTTCTACCAATGTGAACCTCTCCTCATGCCCAAGTGCTTCATTCTTTACTACCTTAAGGACCTCATCCTCATTTGTCATAGTCCTTGCCTTTATGATTACATCAAGGTTCGCGCATATATTCAATGCCAAATCTATCTTTTTCAATTCATCCTTCAAGGTTTGCAGTATAGATTCATAGCTAGTAATTTTCATGCGCTATTGTTGCCTTGGCCTTCTCTTCCTATGTTGCAACATCCTTTGGTTTTGGCATGCATATTGGACCTTCGTCCATTACCAACTGAAAAAAGGGTGTGCAAATAATGCATCACATATGGAAAATTTTTGGCACTTTCTCTTCCAAGTGCGACCTTACTTTCAAAATTTCATCCCCTATTTGTTCTGCCATACTTACCAGTGCATCCACCTTCACCTCAACTTTCTCCTTTTCTTTTTTCAGGCACTTTATCTTGGTATCTTTGTCCTTCTTATCATCCAACAATGCTTGAATAGTTATCACTTTGTCTATGTTTCTGCATGCAACCTTAGCAGATACCTTTGTTAGTGCATTTGCTCGCCTACTCATCTGACATTATAGGGGGCTTGACAATCACATGGCTCGAGTGTGGCGCTTTCTTCATTCTATGTGAGACACACGATTCTTCACATATGTCAAAGTCAGGCTCATCCATATGAGTTTACATGCTCCGTGATAATTGCTTTTGTGTGTTGGTCGCCATCTCTGCATCCATCAACTCCCAAACATACAGGTTCCTGGGCTCTAAAGTGCTTTGGAACATCGTGCATATGATCTTGGTTGGGTCATTAACATACCCAATTTGGAGTCTCATAATTTTCTTCCTCCTTTCCTTTTCCCGAGCGCTTACCTTTTGGAATGTGGATGCCTGAATCCAATGTTGGCCCTCCATCAATTGGCTTGCCAGATGGTTTGCCCTTATCTTCACCTTTTTCTGTGCCAACGGTACCATTTTCAATCTCTTATTCCTTCAATCCTCTATCATTTTTCAATTCCTCTTCCTGAGGATCTTTTGCAACCTCAGTGTTTATTGGATTCATCGGCATGCTTTCCTCATATTTCTCTCCCTCACTATCCTTCCTGGGAATGTACTTGCACCTTCTTTTCTTCTCTGGTTCTGCCTTCATAGGAGAAATCTTAGGTGACTGCCTTAGCTACTGTGAAGGTCTCACGCCTTGAGTTCTGGTTCTTCTCAACACCCTTTTGTACTATGGTCCCCAACGCCCTATTCTATATCTACCTCCATAGTGTCGGTTTCCACCACTTCATCTTCTTTCTGTAGTGGAGGGGTCACCTCATGCTCTCTTTTCTCTCCTATAATGGGTTGTTTCATGCGCCCATTCTCCAAACCACCACTGTCTTCCTTAATATCCTCTTCTTCCCCTTCTTCTTCACTAAGGGGAAAAGTGTCTTCTTCATCTTGCAGTGTGCCCACAGTATGCTTTCCCTTGGGTGCCTCGGGTAACTTGAACTCATTCTCTACATATTTTCCATTTTCTAACTTAGGCTTAAGGTAGATATATACCTTAGCCACTCTAACCTTCCTAATTTCCAAGCTCATAGAATTTATGTTAATATTATCTAAAATCATCTTCTCAATATGTGCAAACCTACCTGGATAGACATAAGTCTTCCTGAGCATATGGTAGTTGCAATCCACCTTATCTACATTGAACATTAACCTTCGCGCATTTGAGAACCTATGTACGGATGCCTGAAAGTAAAATGTGGTGAAGGCATAGGGGAGCTTGCACCACAGGCTCCACTTTCCATCCTTTAAACCAAAACATGCTACGTAAACATGTTAGTAAACTACAAACTATACCTGTTTGTCCAATACCGAAGGAATATCCTTGGGTATTCTCCACTCATGCTCAAACGCAATGCGCAAGCACTCATACCAAATTATTGTTCTTTGCTTGTAGGCTCCACTCATGGATCCATCACATGTTTACTTTGCAAATCTCTTTGCAAGGGATTTCTTCTCTTCTGGGTATTGCCATAACTTATCCTTTGGCCCATCAGGCACTCCAATTTCTATAAATATAAGAGATAGAAGGATAGTGCTAAAAATTATTTTATCACCTTGGTGCACCTCTTCAACAATAGTCTCTGCAATAAAACCAACCAAATTGTAAATCATTCCTCCTGTCATCTTCTTTGCCACATATAACCATGCCTTGTTTACCTGCAACCAGTGCTCTTGATTGTTCAACTTAGTAAGTAAGTGCATTTCTGCCTGAATAACTAGGTACTTCTACAACTTGGGGATATCCATCTTGTGCCCTCCTTTCATGTAACCCAACACCTTCTTCATTGCTTCTATTACCTCCTTGTCAGAGAGGTCACTGCCTAATTCAGTACCTGAACTCCTGAGTCCTATCAATTTCCTAATTAGGAGTGTGGTAAGCCTTGTTCATCGCCAAACAAAATAGAAGAATTCCTTATGGATTCTGATTATTAACCATTGATATAGATTTTCTTGTTTTCCAAAATAAGGAAGTTTATACAGTTGCAAAATGCCTACATTCGTTAACAACTTTTCCCTCGCGTCGTCATACACAACCATATCATTCTTTGTTCTCAGTGTTATCTTTACCACCAACAACTTGTCCAATTCATCTTTGTTATCTTTGGTTCTATGGTTATAATCACTTACTTTGCAGTGTCAAACATGTGATTCCCAATCGATATAAACCCCTTCTGGATACTGCATCTCTAAAAAATGGCTCTTAGGGGTGTTCTCAACTTTGAATTTGACTTCCTTCTACTTTCTACCCCTTGTAGCCACTCCGGGTGCTCGCTTTGGTGCCATAACAACTATAAAAGTGTGTTCTTATAACTAATTCAAAGCTTTGCAACATAAATCCCATGTGCCCTATCTCAAATCTACATGCCCTAGCTTAAACTCAAACCCTAACTACCAATTATCTTCCCTGCATGCCTTTGTTTCACTCAAACACCTTCTCCAATGGAGCACCAAACAATCCCGTGCACAAATTTGTATGGTTCAACTTCATATCACAGCTCTCTTCATCCACACTTCGCTCACGTACTCACTCTTAGCTCGCACTTCAACTCGCTCAAACTCTTCTCAATCGCAAAGGTAAAAATGATTCTACAACACCACCTTATATAGCATTTGAAATTTTTTCCACATTTATTTCTCTCCACCTACCACCATACTCAACATTAAATTGGCATTTCTTTTCTTTTTCCGTGCCCCAGTCATAACCTTCTGGTGGGCCTACTACTCCTTGGCCAAAGACCTCCTTTTGCATGCCTTTATGCACCAAAGTACCTATTCACTATGCCTTTCACCAAGTAGTTTCCCATGTTACAACCTACCTCATGTTACACTGTGCATCCATTCATCCATACATGGTCTTCATTCATGAGTAAATCTTTTGTATCTACACCCTTACTTCAAGCACCTGCACAATATTTCTCTATACATACCCATCTTTCAGAGAACATTCAAACTTGACCCATTTATCTTGTATACACTCCACCCCACACTAAAAGTATGCATGGTCCTCTATGCATGAATTCAATAGATAGTAATCAGCTTCTGGCATGCAAATGTGCTTATTACACAAAACACTGAACTAAATTGACAAAGCATAACAATGATGAAGGAAACACATATAAAGGAAATGCATTAAGGAAATCTAATCTAACAAAAATACTATCTTATAACAAACACCAAGAAGACTTATTTATAGTAGGGCTTCAGCCTACTCCCATTGAAATAACCGGCAAGCGTGTCCCATCCACTACCTGTAACTGAAAAGAACCTAAATCAAGTATGTAAGTCACAACATATGGTCCCAACCAATGCACTTTAAGCTTTCCAGGGGCGCAAAAACTTGGAATCATAAAGAATAACCATCTGTCCAACTTCAAGCTTCTTATCCTTAATATGCCTATCATACCATGCCTTCTACCTGGCCTTTTCTGTCTTTTGTCTCCATCTAGAAATGGTGTGCCTTTCATCTAACTATATCATTTTATCAATACACTCTTCAAGTGCTTTCTCATCAGCCAAACCTCCTACACGTGTAATATGGAGAAGGTAACATGAATTCTACGGGAAAAACAACCTCCACACAAACACCAACTGAAAGGGTGTGGGCTTTGTTCAATATTTTATAAGTTATCCTGTATGCCCAAAGTACAACAAAGACTTTACCATCCCAATATTTCCTTCCAACATCACAAATCTTAGTCAATGTATGGCTCAGTATCTTGTTGAAAGCCTCAATAGTTCCATTTTCCCGTGGGCGATAGGGTGTTGTTTTGTGATGTGCCACCATAAATTTTACCAATAATTATCCTGATGGTCTCATTAAGGAAATGAGTACCCCTATCACTTGTCAAACTCAATGGGCATCCATACCTATTGATAATGTTCTCCCACATAAACCTTGTTGTTGTAGCTATTGTGTAATCCTTTGTAGGCACCACTTCTTCCCACCTTGTAAGATAATTTGTACAAGTTATAATGTAGCATGATCCAGTCCTACACATGGGTGGGGAAATAGGACCCATAAAGTCAATTTCCCACTTTTCAAAAGGTTTTTCACTAGTACAATAGGCCTTAAAGGAATTTCATCTCTATGCCTAGGCTTTCCAAGGCGCTGACAATGATCACATGCCTTACAATATTCTTTACAATCCTTATACAATGTTTCCCACCATAAATAAATAAAATCTTTTGCGTGGTAGCATCTCCTACATAATTTCACCTGTAATACCACCATGATCCTCCTCCATGATAGCTTCACGCTCATGCTCAAGCACACACCGGCACAAAACTTCATCCCGACCTAGTTTCTATAAGTCTCCACTAATCAACATATAAGGTGTTGCGTGGATGGCAAGTTGCTTCTTCTCTATACTCTTCATTCCCTCAGGCATCACACTAGTCTGTAAAAAGACAACAATATCTTCTAAGTCAGAGGGCATGCAGTTCAATCTGAATAGTTGTGCATCTGGCATTATATCCTCAATGCTCTGCATGTCCTCACCTGAATTAATCCTTGATAAATGATCTGGTCTAGAATTGATCTTTCTTGGCTTAACCACCACTATAAAATAAAATTCCTTGAAACAACAGAATCCAATGGCATATGCACCCCTATAAAATGGGCTTGTTCACCAAGTACTTCAGTGCCATGTGATTTGTATAGAATATAAAAGGGTGTTGCTAGCAAGTATTGTCTAAACTTATGCAGTGCGTAAATCATGGACAAGGCCTCACTCTCTGTAGTTGTATAATTCTGTTCAACTGGTGTTAACTTTCTACTTACAAAACAAATATGATGATTAACAATACCTTCTCTAGGATGGTCTAATACAACACCAATGGCCATGCTAGAGGCATCCACATGCACATGAAAAGGTTTGGTCCATGAAGGAAAGTGAAATGAATAGGTGTTGTAGTAAGCCTTTCCTTCAATGTCTCAAATGCACGTTGTTGCGCTTCACCCCAATGGAACTTTCCTTTACTCTTAAGTAATTCTTCCAAGGGCACGACAATCTTAGCATAACCTTTGATAAACTTCTTATAATACCCTATGTGCCCCAAGAATCTGTGCACCTCACTCTAGTTAGTAGGTTCCTCTAAGCCCAAAATAACAACAACCTTAGCAGGATCTACCAACAAGCCTTCTTTACAAATAATGTGTCCCAGAAAAGTCCCAAAAGGTGTAGCAAAAAATCACTTCTTAATGTTTAAGGATATGCTCAACTGTCGACACCTCTCAAACATACGTCTTACATTATCACAATGATATTTTATTAGCCCATAAACTATCCAATCATCCAAGTAAACCTACAAAAACTTATGAATAAAGTCCTGGAATGCTTGCACAATAATGCACGAAAAGACTGCATGCACATTCTTCAATCCAAAAGGCATAACTGTGTATGCAAAACTTCCCCACTCAGTGGTGAAAGTTGTCTTCTCTTGATCCTCTTTAGTTATCCTCACCTGATGATATCCAAAAAATCCATCAGTGAAGGAATAGATTTCACACCCTGCAACACCTTCCAGAATATCCTTTAGTAAAAGGTGTGGGAAAGGGATCTATTACACAAACATCATTCAACTCCATATAATCCACACAAATTCTTATTCTTCCATCTTTCTTCATGATTATCACCATATGGCTAACCCACTTTGACTCCTCAATGGGCTTAATGATTCCAAAATTAAGCATCTTATCAATTTCTTCCTTAACCTTAACGCATAGATTAGGATTCATCCTGTAAAGCCTCTACCTAACCAGGTGTGCACCTTCCTTTAACTTGATCCTCATCTCGCCCAAAAAGTGATGTACCCCTTTTAAATTGTGATAGCCTCTAGGAAATAAATCCTAGAAGTTGTGCAACAACTCAATTATCTTTGCAACCTCAGAGTTAGACCGATAATCTCTGATGATGGCCTCCTTAAGTTCAACATCTGTCCCAATGTTGATCTTCTTCATTTTCATAGGCTCATGATACATGTGCACCTTCTCATCTGCACTGTCGAAGACCTCGCATGTACCCTCAGTGTGCTCGACATCTAGATTATCCACTTCTTCATCATCAATCACATAGACCATCTTACCTTTTTCTTTTTCTAGGCATCCTTCAAGACCCAAGTTTCTTGGCATCTGTCTCTTCTTCTTCAAATGCACACTTCCAGATCTGAGTCACCTAGTAACTCCTAAATAAGTTCCTCAGCCTTTCACTATCTCCCATAGTCAAGTGCTTCATAACTTCCATAATGCAACTCATTCACTAGAGGTTTAGTGGAAAAATAGTCAAAGGTTTGAATCATAGCTATGTAGACAATATGTCTCTCACGCCAATTTCGGGGTTGTTTCTCCCTTCAATTATGCATAAACATACCATGGCCGTGCAGCCTCGCAAGGTGTAGTAGAACTTGTGCACCCATAGTGAAGGTGGTAAGGCCTCCTACCCATCTGTATAGAGTCTCTCACACTGATGAACATGGTGTTAAGCATCCTTCCCATGAAATTCACATGTCTTGGTAGGCTGACATTGCTAATAGAATTTCTCTTTGGAAATCCCTTGGGCAGAGAAGGTGATTCTCACTTCATAGGCGCCACTCTAAAAGACGCTATCTATGTGTACCATCCACCAGCTGCCATTGTACATTGTAGGGTATACACCATGCATATTCTTTGTTTCCACTCAACTATCATACACTGGGAAACTTCCATAGTTGTGCGTAAAAATACTTTAATATTTGAGGCATTCACTAGTGTACCTTGGTACCTGGTTCACTTCTTCCGCTGCCTACGACCACAACACAGTTGAATCCTCCATGCATAACCTTGACCTCTCATCTCTCGACGTCCATTAGAGCACCCTTCGTTGTGATTATGATCATGATGCTCACCTTTTTCCTTAGAATTATTTACAACACTGGTCTGATGTACACCAGTATCAATGACATCATGAATTTGATCAATCAACCTGTAATTCTCAGTATCATGAGTGGTAGACCTCCAAATCTTACAGTAACAAGACACATTCTTCCTTATCATACATTGAAACAAGGGGCACCTAATTGAATCATGATCTAAGTGACAGATCTTGCAGTCTAACAACATGGTGCACACCGATTTACGAGGACAACTATCCTTAGTATGTCCTTCCACTTCATAATCTATACACTGAATTCCACTGCGCGTCTCATGAGTTGAATTAGTTGACAACTTCTCTAATTATTTTTCCATAGCTGCAATTTGGGCCTCCTAAAATGGGCTAACTCCCTAGTGTCTACGGCTCCCAAATGCCTCAGTGCACAGAGCTTTCAATTGCCTCATGCACAGGTCTGTATAAGTCTTGTGTGAGAAGCACCTTCTGAAAGGTTTGATCATACCTCCAACAAACCATTGAGCATGCTAACTTGGGTGGATGTCATAATACAACTTCAACAATAAAATTTTAAAGCAAGCATCATACTCCCTCACACTCTCAGCCATGCCCTATTTGATGTCCTTCGGCACATTGATGCTCTTCTGCTCAAACTCAAGTATGTGGAATTCTACTAAGAAAGCATCACGCAACACAATATAGTCTACACAAGTCTGGTTTAGATCATATTTCATGTACTAACTATGTTCATGCATTTGCAAAGTAATTGCAAACTGACTTGTCTTGCGCTCTGGAGTTGTAATCCCTTTCACACGCCATAGTATTTCACACATATGCATGTACTCAACTACATCTTCAATTCCTCGGTATTCTGGGAGATGAAGAGAGATCTCTAAATAGACTTGCTAGGGTAGGTGCGGACTGTGGCCACTAGATCCAAAACTTGTATTACCTCTTGTGTTTCCTCTGCCTTCAGAACCACCAGATCCGCTAGATCCTGAACCACCTGATCCTCCCAATCCTCCTCTGTAGTAAGCAACACACCAAAGGATGCATTGCCTTGTGTTCCCAGTTGTGCTAAACTGAACTCCCACGGTCTGCGAAGTTGTACTACTTCCAGATGTGATTTCAACGTTTTACGCACCCATGTTCTGTGTTGATGATGCGCCAAAAAATATAACTCTAACCAGACCTCCAAATAACAAAGACAACGATTATGCCGCCATAGATGAATAAGCTACTCGATTAACTCCTGAACTTGATTACAAATTAAATCTATTTGTCACTACTCTATTGCCCACAATAGCTTTCTTATTAATGATTGTTATAGAAACTAGAAAACCAAGCGCAAGGGCTAGGTCACTAGGAGGGATCAAATGTGCACCCATGGTCCTTAATATTTATTTAGATGCATGTTCATCCAAAACTAAAGAGTGTTCTCTACCATGCTTTCCAAAATGGGGGAGTTACAGATGCTCTAGCTCCACGTCTTCCATGTGAGCTCCAAATCCTTCACGATCCATCTCTCTCCGTAACACCATTCTTTCCACAATTTCATGATGCTTCGCCAAATCCCTCTCGCATGCACCTCATTAAACTTAACCCACCTCTCTTCTCTCTACTTTTCTGCCATCGAGTCTGCCAGCTTTCACCACACCTGTTCCTTCCCCCATGCGTGGTGGGGTTTATCTAGCCGTAAGACGTTGTTCCAAATCCAGAGTCATGATCAAGATCTTAATTGCTAAAGGGATACCGTACAAATACAATCCTCTAGGTTCACGTAAGAACTAGAACTCAACAACCTCTGGATAAGAATAAGTAGAAATTGTGTACTCTAAAATATAGTTATTTAGAACACCACTCCACCAATGATCTAGAACACGTGACCAAGTCATATCAGCATCATGTAAAGCCTGGAATTCTTATTGTGTCCAAACAAGTGTTCAAAACCTCCAATTTATCTTTAATGCATAAGCTGCTAGCCACTCGTATAACTCTATAGGAAAATGGTGAAGAAAGTCTCATACAACTCATGATATAGATTTTGTTCGACCCACGAGCGTGCATTAAATTCAGGTCCAATGTTAAACCTATGAGCACACTCTTCCTCTAAATTGTCTAACAACTCTTCAATACTAGCCAAGGTCAATTGGTACGTCTTCATCATGCAAAAGCCCGGAAAATAACTGAAAAAGAGGTCCAGGAAACAAAACCAAAATGTAGCCTTATTTTACGCACAACAGCCCAAGGCGCGTTGACACATCACCCAAGTAAAACCTGAGTGCTCACTTGAAGCACGCAAGGGTACCAAGTCCCTCTTTTATGGCAGCTTTTTCAAGAAGTTAGCATGATCATACAAATATTCCAAATCCATAATAGACAATTAAGTATATTGTAGTGCATAAACTAAATCTAGATCTTAACCATTATGCAATAAATAATTATACAAGAACCATAATCAAATTTACCATACAAGAACCTTGCTCAGTTATGTCAACAACCAATATCCAGCCATAAAGATCCATTTTATTTATTATTGTAAAACATAGAATCTTCATACGTACATAACATGGTCCTCATAAGTTACGTGCACTCAAAAACCCGCAACATAACTCTACTAAAACATGAATTTCTAAACCGTGCAAATCAATACATATTTATAGGTAGTGGGGACTTTCCCTTCACCACCTAAACACCCTCGAAATAGACTGCATGATAAGAATAACCATGCACCCTTACATGATAAATACAAAAGCATGCAAGCCCACTAATAATAGATTATCTAATAATATGACTATAGTCTAATGCTATTAATAGCTCCAAAACTATACATGTCGCTTGATCTTCAACTTGTCTGAAATAGCCTTTGCGTTCTCCACAAGTCTTCATATTGTTATGTACTGTGCACTCCATGTCTATATTTAGCCTCATACTGAAAATGGCTAAGTCTTGATTCCTTGCTTTCCCACACACGCCCTATTCCACTATTCTTCCGTGCGCACCTACGTGACATGTGTCTGCACGCCCAATCCTTATGCACCTTCAATACTTAGGCTAAATTTCATCATCCCAATAGGGGTTGAGCTTCTTTATATAAATGAAGTGTTTTTTAATCCTTAGTCACTTAAGAGAACTAAAGAAGGTTCAAAACAAATTGACAAATAGATAAAGGAATAGTTGAGGAAGTGTGTGGTGAAGGTGCATCATTGTTGGAAGAAGAAGAAGTAGATACAATTAAAGAGTAGGAAATTGACAATGTAGGGTTTGTTGTTGAATAATCACATCCCAACACTTATTATATATGGTCACACGATGGATAGGTGTGTGCAATATCGCCAAACAAGAAATTAAAGAAGAAATCCAAAACCATTTCCCCTATTGTGGATGTTTTCTTTGAGATGCAATACCCAAAATTGGTAGTACATAGGGTGGATTGGGATTTAATGGTAATTGTTTGCAAAATCATGTAATTAAACCATCACATAACCAATCCTGTAGGCATTATTAGTACAAAAATACATGACGTAAACAAACCAAAACACCCCTAAGGAAGGTATAATATTTGATGATAGTGTCAAGCACACACTGTAGGATGTAAGAGTGTTACAACTCTTTGAGTTTCCTTTCTTTGGGTTCCTATAGAATTGATTTGATTCCATCTCACATGTTCATGAGGGATATTTCTAATTTTTTGGCCAAATAATGAGGCTCACAACGTCGTGCATCAACAAATCCACTAGTCTAGTGTGCACATGAGAAGACTTTAGTCTCACTTTGTGTAACGATGATGAAATTGAAAATACCATGTAAGATATCATGTATAAAAGAGAGGGGATATTATTCTCTATCTCAAACATTAATAATCCCATTAAAAGGGTGAACACACTCCTTGTTAGTAGTAAGCTATTAGGATTAAAAAATGGGCTGAAGTGAATAAAAAGTTCCATCATAGACCACATAAAATGGCAAAGGTATGCATTATAACATTGTTCAATATTTTGTTGAGTGTATGGTGGATGAAGTAGAGTTGATGCATGTCATAGGAAGAAAGTAGACATGGGGCACAATTCTCATGCTCCTTTTAAAATAAATTTCTAGAAAGTGGCATGGACGTAGTATGGAAATTCACCTTGGAGAACAAGTCCTTAACCATGCACTATAAGGAATATATTTTCCCAAAAAAAATTCAAAAGCATACAATATTAGGTTGGAAAAATAGATAAGGAATTTGAAATAATCATTTGAAGATGAAATGCATGTGCCAAGGCTCCTTTTAGACCTACTACAAAATTAAGCTTAGTTTGCAGTGATGGAACACTAGTCCCTTGTATGTGCGTTGTTGGATGACAAAATTATGTTGTCCTAGGAAAATCTTCCCTATGGATTCATGGGAAGTTACTTTTAGAATGCATTAATTAGATAAAAAAAGTCTCGTCATGATAAATTTGAATGTCGAATGCAAATATGCAAGCACCCATCTACTGTGCACAAAATATGTATATCCATAGAAGAATGCCTATGTTGAAAGGAATAAATCTGACCCTTGTGATATAACCCCACAATTTTTTTTATTGTAAACAATAAGGCTTACCCACTTTATCACTATCTAAAACACAATAATGAAGATTAGGGTAGAGATCAACATGCGGAAGAAGAAGACAAGGCATTATGGAACCTTAAGAAGGGGTCAATAAAGAAAAGGGCAAAAAAGAACTGAGCCTATGGACTTTCCTCATGAAATACCTGAGAAAGTTGAAGAAGAAGAAGAAGATTCAAATGAGATAACTTTGGAAACATTGTGGCTTGGAGAAAGTTACCTAAAACAAGTGAAGGTGTTGAATCCTCCACACATGTCAAGAAAAAATGTAAAGAGCACATGGTGTCTAGGTTAGAGATGTATTAAGATGAGGAATGCCAATCCTATTTTGTTCTTATACACAAACCAATATAACAACCCGTGTAATGTTATGAGGGAGGAACAAGTGAAGAAATTGGGAATTAGGAAAATGAGAAAGAAAAGGTAGGAGAGGAAGAGAGTTCAATTAGGAACCCACCCAGGGTAGTGACCTTGCCAAGAATTCTTATGCATAATATAACTAAAGGTCTTTTGGAATAAGGAAAAATAAAATTAATCTTAAGTAAAATATCACCTCCTAAAGGAGCCCCCATGATCATCAAATTATATGGAGAGGAGGAGAATATTAAATAAAGGAATGAAGCGTGCATGCCTGTAAAGGAAAAAGTGAAGGTGAGAGGAAAGAGATAAAAGATGGAAAAGGAGTAGCCTTCAAAGGAGGAATATCTCATGACAAATATTTGTGCTCAGTTCATTAAAGGAAAGAATGATACAAAATTACTCTTTTGGGAGTATATGGAGCCTGAAAGTGTGATAAAAAAAAGCAAAAGGTATATGGAATATTTTTTAATGGACGTATAAAAGTGAACCCCAATTTTAGATTCCAATAAAAGAAAACACTTAAGGAGGAAAACATGTTTGATAAATCAAATACATAGGTGGGGAAGACACTGGTTGTAGTACAAGTAAATTTTAAATACTCCTAGAAATATGGTAATGCATTTAAATACTTGGGGCATGTAGATGGACATGTTTACCTGGCTTATATAGGTTGCACTTACCAAGTGGCATAATTTTAAAGATCAATTATGCCAACATGCGCTAGAGATTTTTGAAGAACATGATAAAGGGTTACCTAGGAGTAGGTAATTGAGTTATTTTAGGGTAATGTTGTACCCATATTTTTTTTGAAGTATGAAAAAAATTGGCTAAGTATTTGTTTATTTAGAGCATAAGGAATTTTTGGGTTAGTGCGTATGTACCTTTTTCTCAAGGATTGTTTGGAAGATGGCACACACTCACACATTTTAAAGGCCCTCATCCCATGTGTGCACATGAAATTATGGATTAGACTACATTTAGTGTGCCTTATAATAATGAGAAATCCAATCATCTCATGCATATAAGAACTTGAGAACATTATATTATGGCCCATAAATAAGAATTTGAAGATTTTTAATCAAGAAAAAAAAGATTGTTAATTTCCAACTAAGAGTCGATTTCACAATCGAGAGAGAGAGGAATATTTGGGGCATGACAATGAGTTATATGTAGTTCACATGAAGAGTGTAGATTCAAAAGAGATAAGGCTAACATACACAAGTTAAAAATAAGGATTGGCACCATAGTACATGTACAACAACTATATATTGTTGTCTAACTTGTTATAAACTAGTACTTAAGGGACAATATATTATATGAGCTAGTGAAGGGAGATAACCCATCAGTATATATAACCCCTTATGGTATTAGTAGATAGGTTGGTTCACGAGTTATAAAGTCTCAAGATGCAATGAACTAGTTATCATTGTAATAAAGAACATTATAAATCAACGAGCTTAATGAACGAAGGGGGTATCCATATTTTTGTATGTACTTATGTGTCTAGTCATTATGCTTAGTAGTTGTTTCACCAATGTTCCTATGCATATTTATAAATGAATGTGTGATTGTTGTTTGAAATCCAAATAAGTGTAAACCTTGTAAGACATAATGACACAACTAAAACTAATAAGGACTAGTCTACTATCACACCTCATATGAGCATACAAGGTGGATCCCTTATGTGATATGCCAGAGGGAGGTGTTTCCTTTACAATTTTTACATGGTGGTAACCTTTTCTTTCACATGTGGGTCTAGTACTAGGTAAAACCATTGTGTAGTCACAAAATCAAGCACTTTAGACATTTATTCATCCTGGTTTCATACTACTATTCAGAAGGTTCTTGAGTGACGAAAGTACTAATTAATCCCCGTCTTTTGGCCATATTACTTTATTTTATTTCATCATTACCGACCTCTTACACCCACATACCCAGTCTATTTCTGTCATTTCCCATCATTTCAGCCTCGACTGGGGCACATGGGCTAGTACTGGAGGGCACCCTTTGGTGCTCTGGTCCTAATAGGGGTGCCCTAGTCCTTTTTGCACTTTCTGCCACTTTTTGGGCTCTTTCTATCTGTTTGGCATCTCTATCTTTCTTATGGTTGGTATTTTTGGGGTTGATTGTGAAATTAGATCAATAGAACCCTATAAATATAAAGTTATGAGATCATAATGAGTGACCTAGCATCAATTACTACTATCAATCCCTCTAGAGTTACATCCATCAATTGCATTGGAGATCACTTGCATCCACATAGCTCCGTCATCAAGCCATACAGCTAGGATATCTGCATCACACTTCATAGGGGGAGGGATTTTATTCTATTTCATACACATTCTACTACATTTTTTACACATAGTTATTGCTCACTACTTCACAAAGTGCAAATGGTACAAGAGTAACCTATGGCATGTTCACACACACTTGCATATAGAACTACATCGGATTTGAGATGTAGTGCAATGCTAAGTTATTAAGTCCACCATTATGGCAGTTGAGGTCATTCTAACCCCTTCATATGCATTATTCTTTTTTAGGGTTTGATGATTGTTTTAGAGTCTTGCAGGTATTGCATTCATCTTGGAGTACTAGCGACATTCAACATAGAACAACCAAGTTAATGTGACACATAATGCGGGTTTCAGACCATCTTCTGACCTTGTAAAAACTAGTTTTAGAGATTTCACATAGACCAAGGTGCCCAAAAAACCAGAGCACCCGTGGGCACCCTAGTCTAGATCCAATCTTTTCATGACTTCTGCACAGTCTTTCATGCTCCTGATTTTTTTAGTCACCTCTATGACACTCTCTGACAGGCATCCATTATCAATTGAGTTCTTTCCTCATTCTCTTTCACACATTAGGGTTAGCATTTCATTTTGTATAGTTTTTTAGCTCATTTACATTCTTATTTACTTTATTACAGCCGTTCATAGCTTAGATTAACTATCCCCCCACTACTTAGTCCATTTTTACTTAATCATTTTGGTGAACATGACGTCTTTCATACTTAGGATCCTCATTTTTCTTCTATCATGGGCCGTCAAGTGTCTTTATCTGATTTTCTTAAGAGATATCCCAATTTTTAGAATGTTTTGATGCTAATACGCCACCACACGAATTAAGTTCTATGCTTCATTGTTTATTTGTCAACCCTAGTCTTAATAATCCTCCATCTAATCAACCACTATTAGACTCGATTCAAGCCTTACATACATTATTTCAAGATAAATTTGCAGCCATGGAATCCACAATCACGTCTCTTAGATCTAAAATTCAACAACTTAAGGATGTTTCTCAATCACATGTGTGTGTTCTTTCTACATATTATACACAATCTATGTCCACTACATGTCATCTAGCTGAACCTCAAGACATGCCATTACTTGATCCTCTCATATTTGAGCGTAATACTAAGCAACATGATATTCTTATTGTGCTCCTTAGTTGTCAATTGATCACTTTTCCTCCTACTCATTACTATCCTCCTTATCAGATAACAAAGTACCAAGGTCGTCCATATTACAATTATCATTGAATCAATGGACATAATGACAACGGTTGTTATGCCTTACAACGTAGAGTCACACATGTTGAGCATCAAGGGTTTATCTCATTCACTGCCTAACTTCATGTTACATCTCAATGGGTTCCTAAGTCTGCTCCTTATCCATCTAATGAGCATCGTCATATCACTCTTTATGTGCATCCTTCGGTTAGTCAAGAGTTGCCTAAGCAACCACCTACGACATCATGAAATCAACATAAGAAACAACCTCTCCAAATTAGTTCACCACCTCCTCCTACTCCGTCCTCTACAATATTACCAAATCAAAACAAGCCATCACTTCTCATGGTTTTCTCTAAATCATGTCCTCTCACTAAGTCATCAGTTATATTACCAATTCAAGCTAAGCAACCTCTACTTAAGGACGATCTCACTACTCCTCCATAAAAAGTACCTGCCACATCACCAAGTCATATGCAGTAATCACCGCATAAATTTAAACTTGTAATTCCAACATCCGTTATATACCTTACATATGTTGACGAATGGGACCCATATACAATTTATTATGATGATGAACAATCTACCGATCACATACCGCAACCATCACATGATCCTATTGATGCTTCAGCCTATCATTGTGTTGGTCCTTCCTCTTATCAAGAAATAAACAATGTTCTCCCACAATAACATGACACCTCTTGTGTCGCTGCATAGACCTCCATCATCATAGTACACTTGGGGGGCATAACATTTCACATCCCCCCACCTCATCTTCACATAGCAACAATCATCATATTTTACATTCTTATGCATTCACCTCCTCACATTAGGCATAATCATCATACATTCTAGCATCACTACCAAATGACGCACTCTTGTGTGTTGGTTCACACTTGACTATTGAGTGATTACAACTACACTAAACCCCACACACTACACTATAGGAATTACACATTCCATTTCATCACACATCACACGCCATACACCATACACCATCCATTCTCCACGTTTGTCTATAACATTGTGCCATTTCCACATTCATACATCATACATTATACTAGTCCTCACCTTACGTGTTTTATATCATACACTAGTAGGATATTTACGCATATTAACTCACATCCTATACATAGTCATATATCATACATCATAAATTGCACGTCTTCATACTATACTAGTCTTCATCGCATATGAGTCTAGAATTATATTCGTCCCTACAATCTATATGTCTCATCTACATGTATTACACTACGTGATCTATACATCACATTTTACACATTTCTACACACCTTGCATGCAATTCTACACACCGCGTATTTATATATTCTACTCATCACATGGTCGTTTATTTTCATCATTGCATTGTCTTCTATGTGCTACACTCACTATCCCATGACACACTTTTGTTTCTCGGTCCATACTCGACTGCCAAGGGTTTATAAATCAAATGGACCTTATACTCATCACACATGTGAAAATCCTAGGTTAGTTACATACACTTTAGGCTAAATCATCACCTATTCTGTCATTTTGTAGTGGTATGCACTTTAGGTTATTTCACCACTCCCTCTTTTCATCTTATAATGATATATGCTTAGGGTTAAATCATCACTCATCCATTCATCTTATAGTGATATACACTTAGGCTAAATCATCACTCATACGTTCATCTAAGTTGTGATATACGCTTAAGCTATAGGATTCGCGCACACATCATTTCTAGGTCACATCTCACCACTCATCTAAACATTCACCATAACGTGCTAGACACATCACACAATACTCAACCATTGCCTGATGACACACTCTTGTTTACGGTTCATTCTTGACTGTTGAAGGTGAAAACAAAATGAACCTCATTACATACCTTTCCATTCACTTAGGGTACACGTGGCTCCTATCATTCCATCTTGCATTCTATTCCATCCATCCACAATATATTACATTGTCTTGAGGGCATTTACTCTTGTTTAGTAGTGTTTTACATGATCACTTTACTACACATGTTAGATTGATTTATTAAATGTCATTATCTATACCATCCACACATGCATGTTCATGTCTTTTTTTAGTTGTGATCACAGATACATATCCTTTACACGTGGCATGGATGATCACCTTCTACCCTTCCTACATTGGTCATTGGGGGCATCCACATTCATTTGTTCCAGGTGTTATTGTTTCATTTTGTATTTAACACTTTACATTACTTGGTTATTCATGCTTTGACATATTGGTTATTCCTCTAACATGCTAACGGGTGTTCCATGTGCAACACTTGTTTTGTAGGATTACATGTTTCCATGACTACTTCTCTTATTTGTACTTGTCTACCATTGTTTGTTTATTGTATGCAAACCTTGCCCAATGTTTTGTGTGCATAATTACTTTTTGTTTGCGCCCATTATGACCTTGCATGTCTTGTGACATCTTGCGTGATGTCCCATATTTGCGACCCGCTTTGTGCGGCTTACTTGTATTCTTGCATGTTTACACTAATGTGCTTGGTATTTTTTATAGTGTCTGCATACTTTACACTTGTCTTCTTACATGCATTCATTTTTGTACTAACACTTGTTTTGGCTAGCCATCCTTGTTTGTGTGCACCTTGGTTTCTACCAAGTGCATTCCCTTCCCCATGTAGGGCAGAGTTACAGAGTACATGCGGTTGGTCCTCTTTTGGGGCCACAATCTCCTATCAGCGACGTCGCATGCACCCCCAAAGAGGGGGACATCATTTGGGATTTTTACATACTAACACAGATATTCTACACTGGTTCGGTTTAGTTATATACAATGAGTGGGTTCAGACTAGTCTACAAACCCCATACACAATGGCTTTTACAGGACATGGTGTCCTTAACATTCTGGGAAGCAGTTACAGGCTTGGAGGTTAGAGTGGGTGTGCCTCTCTACACTACTTCGGCCAGTGGCGTCGAATCACCTAAAAACCAGGACAATACAAAGATCTCTTCACATACATTCAGGGAAGTAATTAGAGCTTAGAGGACACAGAGCATTTCCTTCCTATACTTCTTCGGCTAGTGTGGTGTGAGATCACCCAAAAAAATTGTAGTACAAGATATCCTTCTACACTCTTTCTCTCAACATGGATCAGACACACATGTTCCATTTACACATTTACATTTTCCATTTACAAGATTTTTTTTACATTGTGTTCCTACACATACATTCATATATATTTGACTACTTAATCATTTTCTCCTTGTAGATTCGACCATATGAGAAACAAACAGTCAAATTGGGGGCAACATCAACAACACTTCGCGACATCACACGATTTACTAACCATGCAGGGACATTATACATTGCAGCAACTACACATGCATTCCACCCTAGGTTCACTCTCATCACTTTTTCTTTGCGCATTTTTCATCTTTAGTTTCCATGCTCCTCCATGTTTTGTTGTCATTCCATGCTTTTTTTCTAGTCCTTCGGTGAGATTATACTACACTTTTCATGGATATTAGGTACACATCTCTATCTACTTTATGTTATCAAGCTTTCCACTCACCAACATAAAGTGGGGGCAAAATGTAGTCACAAAATCATGCACTTTAGACATTTATTTATCCCAGTTTAATACTACTATTTAGAAGGTTCTTGAGTGAAGAAAGTACTAATTAACCCCCATCTTTTGGCCATCTTATTTTATTTTATTCATTACTGACCTCATACACCCACATGCCTAGTCTGTTTTGGTCATTTCCCATCATTTTAGCCCCGATTGGGGCACCTATCGGTGCCCTTTTCCCCCTAGGGGTGCCCTAGTCCTTTTTGCACTTTCTTGCCACTTTTTAGGCTCTTTCTAGTTGTTTGACATCTTTATCTTTCTTATTTTCGATATTTTTGGGGTTAATTATGAAATTAGATCAAGAGAAACCTATTAATATAAAGTTATGAGACCATAATGAGGGACCTAGCATCAGTTACTACTATCACTCCATCTAGAGTTACATCCATCTATTGCATGCATCAGGTACTATTAATATAAAGTTATGAGACCATAATGAGGGACCTAGCATCAGTTACTACTATCACTCCATCTAGAGTTACATCCATCTATTGCATGCATCAGGTACTATTAATATAAAGTTATGAGACCATAATGAGGGACCTAGCATCAGTTACTACTATCACTCCATCTAGAGTTGCATCCATCTATTGGAGATCACTTGCATCCACATAACTCTGTCATCAAGGCACAAGGCTATGATACCTGCATCACACTCCATAGGGGGAGGGATTTTATTCTATTCCATGCACACATTCTAATACATTTTCTATACATAGTTATTGCTCGCCACTTCACAAAGTGTGAATGTCACAAGAGCAACCTAGGGCATGTTCACACACACTTGCACATAAAACTACATCGGGTCTGATATGTAGTGCAACACTTACTTAGTAATTCCACCATTGTGGTAGTTGAGGTCAATCTGACCCCTTCATACGCATTATTCTTTTTTAGGGTTTGATACTTACTTTGGGGTCTTGCAAGTCTATCATTCATCTTGGATTATTGATGACATTTAGAGTAGAACAACAAAGTTGATGCGACACACAACAAGGGTTTTAGGCCACCTTCCGACCCTGTAAAAACCAATTTCATAGATTTCACATAGACCAGGGTGCCCAGATTGCAGACCAGAGTGCCCGTAGGTGCCCCAATCCTATTCCAAGTGCCCCAGTATAGAGAAATAGTCCAAATCCACTCTTTTCGGGACTTCTACACAGTCGTTCCTACTCCTGATTTTTCCAGTCACCTCTACGACACTCTCCGACAAACATCTATTATCAATTGAGTTATTTCCTCACTCTCTTTCACATATCAGGACTAGCATTTCCTTTTGCATAGTTTTTTAGCTCATTTACATTCTTATTCACTACATTTATTTACTTTATTATAGTTGTTCATAGCTTAGATTAACCATCCCCGCAATACTTAGTCCATTTTTAGTTAATCGCATGTTGTAACATAATTTACTTTGATTAGAGAATTTTTCACCACACTTGAATACACACACATTTATAATAAGAAAATAAATCCATTTCCATTACAACTAATAACACATTTCACAATAATCTCCAATAAGAAGATGATACTTGGTTACAACAGTTGAAAATGGTCAAACCATTACAAAAAACTCCAATCTATTCTCCTTTCTCTATACATACAATCATAAAATCCTTCAAAGCACAAGAGGATGTAAAGGTGAATTTAACCTCCCAACCATGAAATATGGGAAATAACCCATCCAATTTTCCCCAAGAATGCCCCTACTTCATAGTGATTGAAACACCAACATACCCAACATTCATATGGAAAACAACAACATACTTTTACACTTGTAAATACATTAAATTCAACACAACAATATTTTTCTTAGATAATGATGGAAAATTCACTTATTTCAAAATGAAAACAACACATATGAAAAACCCAAGTGGGTTTGCAAGAGGGGAGGAATATTTATGCTACTAAACCAACCATTATACCATTGAACCACCTGCATCCATCTTGGGAAATGGAATACCCAAGGTTCTAAACTCCATTTCAACATACTACAAGTATATCAAGATTCATATATATAATATCAACTTATCCCTCAACAAAAATAATAATGATATCAGAAATAGGCAACCTACATATTATACCTCCTTATTCATATAAACACTCTTGCTCACCATAACAAAATTTGGCTAAGTATTTGTTTATTCAGAGCATAAAGAATTTTTGGGTTGGTACATATGTACATTTTTTTCAAGGAAGGTTTAAAAGATAAAACACACCCATAAATTTTAAATGCCCTCATCATGTTATCCAAATTATACACTCTATGACTCAGAGTTCTTCATTGTATGGTTGCACATGCTCAAGCTCCCTCGGCACATTCCCTTTTTTTCCTCACACGCCCTTGCACGCTTCCCCTTCTTCCCTTTTCATTTTTCTCCTCTTTGTTCCACTTTTCCCTCGTGCACATCTCCTACGCACTTGCCTTCTTGCTAGCATCTATTCACCCCACGTGCGTGCCTTGCACTTGCTTCAATCAGCTAAGTCACTAGCCCTCTCGCGTGCCCTGTAGATATTTTGTAATAGTTGTGCCTTGACCATGTGTTCTCCACTTAGTAGTTTGCCTCATTTCCTCGTGCATGTTGCACATGCCTCCCTTCTATTTTCTTTCCACGCCTCATATTTTTATGTGCATACCTTTGGGCCCTCATCTATGTCATTCCATGCCACGTCATTCTGACATGCTTGAGTGTGCCACACATGACCAGTCAAAGCACACCAACAGGGTGTTGGGTCCTTGTAACAAATCAATGAGGGACACGTGTTGGAAATGAAAAAACATTTACATAGTTGGCCATCCTTTCAACCAATCCATGCGTGCCATGTATTTTACGTGCGCCGATGAATCTAAAAAAGTTTTGACAACTGTATATTTTCCTATAGAGCTCCAATCGACGCATGCCTGGACTTGTCATATAGCTACTAATGTAGGTTGTAATGCCAGACATTGAAATTCAAATTCTTGGTGGACCCAATAGATGAGAAATGGGAAAACTTCTTTCTAGGCATTAATGAGTAGATTTAAATGCTTCAACCACTTGATTTGATATGATCCTCCCTCCTTCCTTCTCCAACGTGCCAAATAGACCTAGGGAAGTGCATTCGATAGATTCTTAGGTGGATTTGTAGGCGTTGAATGCTTCTTGTTGGTGGTTGTATTTCAAATTTGGATTTTCCCTCCTTCTCTTCTCCTTCCATAGATTCATCTATAAATGTAAGAGCTGGGCTCATTATTAACGTTGGATACTTTGAACCCGTATGCATTTTTGTGGAGGACTTCATATTTTATGTATTTTGAGTTGCAGACCTCTAGATCTGGTTCTTGCATGTGGATATCAGCCTCTTTCGCCATTGTAACAACTATGTGCATTTCTGGAAGTAATAGAAGCATCGTTTTGTGACTATTCTATGTCCTAACATGTTTTGCATTCCTTCTTTATGCCTTTTCTTTTGCATTGCGTGCTCATTGTGCTATTCTACGTCCTTTGCAGATCCTTATTTAGTTGTGTTCCATGAAATTGATATGGTAAATACGTTTTAAGTTGTGCTACATGTGCTTAGCCTTCTTTCACGTATTTCCTTTCATTTTCTCTTAGAACAGACAGTGTTCATCCCTCTTTTTCTGGTGCTATCACCTTTTAATGTAGTTCCCTTTCATGTTATTCTCCTATCCCTGGTCCCTTAGCATTGTTAGCTTAGCTTTCCCTTTCAACACTAGGAGTATCAGTATTAGTAGAGATAGATAAAGGAACCAAACTTCTCTGGAGATCCGTCCCAAGTGCACAAGGTCCCACAACTTGGGGAGGGTTCCATTGTTGTCACAAATGACTCAGTTCTTCCAGATTTGAGACACGGGTGCAGGTTTGACGACCAACACATCCCATGTGTGCACACGAGATTAGGGATGACACTACATTTAGTGTGCCTTATAATAATGATAACTCCAATCATATCATGCATGTAAGAACTTGAGAACATTATATTATGGCCCGCACATGAGAATTTGAAGAGTTGTAATCAAGAAATAAAATGATTGTTAACATCCAATTATGTGGGACATGAAAATGAGTTATCTATAATTCCTGGTGTAGGAAGAGTGTAGTTTCAAAAG